>JAHFWG010000177.1:18466-50550 GCA_020233015.1 Callinectes sapidus | reverse complement strand
GCTCGGTCCACCATTCGTCGTCACCGCCGCCACCACCACCAACGCCACCGCCGCCGCGTCACCGCCTCCCATGTGCTCCCCTTTAACTCCTCTCAGGGCAGCCCTTTAACCCGCGCTCGCCGCTCTGCCCTCACGCCCTCCTGGCCATCCCTTCCTCCTCCTCCTCCTCCTCCCTCTCCTTCCGCAGCAGGAGACTCGTATCATCCTTTTTTCTTCCATTCCTACCGGGTACTCCGCCCCCGTCTTCCCCCTTACCACCCCTGCCCGTCCCCCTTCCCTTCACCATCTGTCTCGAGGAAGCTGACTCTCTCAAGGGTGCATTGGGCTAAAACTTGCCGCTATTATTCCGCCGCCCTCCACGAAACGCGGGGCTGGCCTGAAGGATGCACAGGCTGGCTTGGCCTGGCCTGGGCCAGGTGGGCTGGCAGGACTGGGGGCGGGCTGAGGGATGGCTGGGGGCGGGGCAGGAAGGGTTGTGGTATGAAACGTTCCAGTGGCGTTGCGTTATTTCCAGTAGCGTCGGCGGCATGTTAATGTGGCGTGCGTGGCGGCGCGGTGGGGCGCAGCGGGCATGTGGCAGGGGACGGCCGCCCCGCCACCTGGCCGCTAATTGGTCGCTACACAACCCAGTGACCGCGGTCAGCATAAGAAACACACGGTAATTGGTCGCCCCACCTGACGAGCGGCTAGCGAGGCTCTCCGCCAGGTGGATCGCCGCTCCTCCCATCCCTGGGCCGGGTGGGAGTGCAGGGGACGGCCGCCTCAGGCCCTCTCATTAGGATGCTGGGGGCGGCGAGGCGAGGCCGCCCAGCCCGCCAGTGGACGCTCCCCTTGACCCGGGGTCGTACTTTGCTCGCTTCGCCGCTTACCTATGTATACTTGCCCTTGCTGCGGCCTCTCTGCATGCCTCATCCCCTGCCCGGCCTCTCAGCATGCCTTAACCCCTGCCACGGCCTCTGCCTCACCACTTAAATCTTTCCCTTATCTCATGCCTGTGTTTCTCCCTGCGTTTGCCTCAAACCTAACCTGTCCTTTCTCTTGCGCTCTCACATCTGCCTGCTTCTCTCTCTCTGCAATTCCCAACACCACTCCATTCCCGTGCTCTCCTCTCCGCCCCTACCACTGCTTTTACCTATTCTACTGCCTTCGACATGCCTTTTTGTGACCACCTCCTCTGCTCTCCTCCTCAACTGTGCTCTAGCAGCGCACGATGCATCTGTTTTCCCTAAGATTCAATGAAGGATGGCGGTGTGGGAGAGTGGGACTCGTTGGGCAAGAAACACACCACCCATGTCACCGGAAGACGCCCTGGACCGCCCAGCAATTACCCGGCCTCCTCACCCTACTTTTGAATGCCCTGAGGAGGCTGGGAAACGGTGGAAAGAAACAGAATAAGATATACAAAGAAAGGCTGACAATCTGCCGTGTCTTGGAGCGTCCTCCTGTGCGGCAGGTGGCGGTGCCTCATGTGTCTCTTGCTAGTCGTTCGGCGTAGGCGGATGTAAGCGCCGTCTCTTGGAATCTTTACATCGAGGCAGAGGCTGAGGCTACCGTGTGGTGGTGGTGGCAGGCAGGCAGGGAGAGGAGGAGGAGGAGGAGGCCTTTCTGCCCGTCAGGTTTAGTAAGAATTTAGCGAGACCTTGGATTGGGATGGGCGGGGCGGAGCCTTGGCTGGGACCGTGGAGAGGCACGTGCCCCGCCAGCCCGACATTGTTGCGGGAATCGCCTTAAGTTTATTGCGTTTTTTACGGCCGCCGCCGAGGATCAGTAGCACAGAGTTGAGGACCAGAGAATTTACTGGACCGATCCCCCTCAGCCTGCCGTTAGTCCCACCCCTCCCCTCATTATATCAGCACCGGGACATGTTGACACTGCCCAGTGAACAGGTAAGGGGCAGGGGGCGCCGGTCACAGCAAGTAGCCTCCGCCTCCCTGTGGCGTGCTGCCCCGTCCTCCCGGGCACGGGGCAACCCACTAAACCTACCCAACAGCTCCCCCGCGGGCGGCACCGCCACCAACAAACGCCATCGCCGGTCCGATCTTAAGAGGTGTTTAACAACAAAGGTGGAGGCTGATGCGTCGCTCTGTATGAGGCGCGGCGCGCTGCTGCTGCTGCTGCACTAATAATGTAAATTAGCCGCTACACAGCCTCGTGAGTGATTAATGGTGGGTTGAGAGGGCGGCGAGGAGCGGCCGTGCATACACGAGTGAGACGAAGCAGGTGTTGCTTGACTCCCGCCCCGGCACTTCCCAGGAGCCTCCCCGAGGGCCCACACCCCGCCCCGCCCCGGCCTCCCCTCCCAAAGGACATCTCGAGGGACTGCTGCGGGCCGTGTGTGCTGATGAGCGTCATCACATCTTGGGCTCACTTGCTGTTATTGCTGCTGCTTTCCTTGCCACCGCCATGACACGCCATGTCACCCTCATTCACCACGACTGATTCCTACCCACCCAACTAAGCTCTGCCCCACCCCGCTCCACCCCACTCCGCCTGATCACCCACAACGTGTGACAGGTCCAGGTGTCCTCGACGCTGCTGTCAGCCGATCGCAGCGGCATTGTTCTGCGCGGCGGGCGTGCCGGGCTGTCCGGGGCGCGGCTCTCCGGCAGTGTAGTCCCGCCGCCCGCCGGCCTGGGAGATGAGGCACAGGTGGGTCCAGCCTGGTGGTGGGGGAGGTGAGGGGCGGCGAGGGTCCCCGCGGGGAGGAGCCGTGTCCTGACGGCCAATTTGCCGCGCGGGTGCCCTCCTGCCTGGCCGGCCCGCACCCCGCTGAGAGCCCCTCCCTACCCCCTTACCCGCCTGTTGTACTCCGTCATGACCTGCATCACAACACTCCCCGCCCGCCCTGCCCCACCAGCCTAGCAATGACTCGATCCGCCGTCCCGCCCCGCCCCGCGCCGCGCCGTGCCGATGCTGCGTGCTGACGGACAGGCATTGCCTGGGAAAGAATGAGCGATGCCTGTAGCAGGACGAGGCTTCACACAGGGCCGCCCTGCAGACTCCCTTACGAATAGTCATTTTCACCGTCAGTCCCGCCGGCGCCTGGCAAGGCTGTCGCTGGGAGCCAGCAAGACTGGAATATGACTAGTACCTGCGTCGCGCCCCGCCTAACCGCCCACCCGACCAGAAAATGCACAAAGGGCGCGCACCTACGCCTCGACAGTCAAACATTTAAACAGTCGCGACGTCTGAAAGCACTCCGACTCGACGCCGCGTGGGCTTCCTGGATACGCACGGAAAATGGTGAGAGGTTGTTTCCCAAATGGCTTGAAAATGATGAAAGCCGCTGCAGCGATCCGGACACCGCCAGTGACCCGCGCGGCGCCCAGTACAACCATTTACTTCGGGAATGGTGGACGAACGCGCTGCTTCTCGGAACGTGAATGAATATATGAGGGAAGAAAAAACAGCTCTCCATTCTAAGCCCCGCTGAGGAACGGAGGGAGACACAAGGGCAGGGGAGAGGCCGTGGCCCGGGGAGGAAAGAAAGAGAAAGGGAGAGTGGAGATGGGGACATTAGAGGCGGAGGGGCGGGCGTGGGAGGCGTGAGGGAGAGAGGTGAGTGTGTCCAGAAGGAGCAGTTACGGGCGGTGCTCCTAAACCGTCGCCAGGTAAACACCAGGTGAGCCGTATAATTACCGTGGCGTGGGACGAGTGCGACCCTGTGTGGCGGTGACGAGATGGAGCCATCACCGCCAGATCTCTGTGGGGAGGGGAGAGGGACCGGGAAAAGGGAGGAGGCCTATGAGGGGAGAGAGAGAGAGAGAGAGAGAGAGAGAAGGGAAGGGGAGACAGGTAACCACCGTGAGGGGAAGGTAAGAAAAGGAGGAGAAAGAGGGGAAAAAGGGAAGAGAGTTGAGAGGTGAGGGGGACTGAGAAGAGGAGAATACCTTGGCAGAAAAGAGAGGAGACTTATAAGAGCTGTGAGTGGAGAGACAGAAGGGAGGGAAAGGAAGGAGGACGAGCCATAAGAAGACCATTAAGAACTGTGGGACGGTGCGGTATAGAATGAGAGAGGAGTGATGAGGGTCCGGCCTGCTGGGAGGAGGAGGAGGAGGAGGAGGAGGAGAGGGGGGAGGGGATGCTGCTGTTCTGGATGCAAGGGTCGTCCTGCGGGGGGGAAGCCATAATTTTCTGCGCGTTTTGTTAAGCTTATTTATGGCATCATTATAAAGCGCAGGTGAGTCGCTACCCTGCCTGCCCTCTGCCCCCTTACCTGCCGCGCCCCTCCTCCCCTACACCCACCCTTGCCTCCCCTGCCATCACCCTATTTGCACCCCTGCCATCTTTCTCCCTGCCTCCTCCTCCTCCTGCCCTTCATTCTCTCTATCTCCTTCATTTCAACTATTTCTCCTTACATTTCTATCCTCCTCCTCCTCCTCCTCCTCGCCTCCTCCTCCTCCTCCTCCTCCTCCTCCTCCTCCTCCTCCTCCTCCTCCTCCTCCTCCTCCTCCTCCACCACCAAACAACGCCGCCCATGCACTTTTACTCCTTCGCCATAACCACCCACCTCGCCCGCCCACCCACCCACTCACCACCACCACCACCACCACCACAACCACTACTACCACTACCACTACTACCACCACACACACACACACACACACACACACACCAAAGTTCTGACCCGGCGGGATGGGGCGGGGCGGGAACAAAGACAGAGAGAAAGGGAGAGGGTGGATTGTTGAAACGTGAGGGGAAGGCGCCGGAGAGGGAAGGGAGCCGGAAAAAGGGGACGAGCTTTAATATGAGGGGAAAACCAACACCAGTAGGACACGCCGACGGGAGGAGGAGGAGGAGGGGGGGAATGGTATAGGGTTAAGAGGGGAGAAAAGAACAAGTAGGAGCAAGAAAAATGGAGGAAAAGAAGGAGGAGAGAAGAGAAGGGTGAAGGAGGGCAAATTAAAACTAATACTAGAGAGCTGAGGAAGAACACGAAAACGAGGGAGAGAGAGAGAGAGAGAGAGAGAGAGAGAGAGAGAGAGAGAGACAGACACTAGAAAGGACGCAGCTAAAGAAATATAAACATTACAGACAAAAGGGAGATAAGAAGATAAGAAACAGGAAGGGAATGAGATGAAGAAATGCCAAAGGGGGAAAAAAAGAGAGAAAAAAAGACAGTAGAAACGTGTTGGATGGCGAACCAGAGAGAGAGAGAGAGAGAGAGAGAGAGAGAGAGATGGGTCGGGTGCATGGGAAGGTGGTGGCGGTGGCGGTGGTGGTGGTGGTGGGTAGGGAGGGAGGGAGTTGAGCAGAAAGAAACTAAGCACTCACTTACATGCTAAACGAGACCTGACGGTGTGGCCACATGGCGAATGCTGAGAGAGCCGAGACCCGCCAAATGGATGGTGGCCCACGAATGGCAAAGTGCTGCTGCAGAAGAAGGAAGAAGAGGAGGAGGAGGAGGACAATGGAAGAGAGGAGAAGCTGCGACCACCGCCACTATCTCCTAATTGTTTAGTACGCACACTTGTTCAAGGTGGCTTATAGAAGGAAGAGGAGGAGGAGGAGGAGGAGGAGGAGGAGGAGGAGGAGGAGGAGGAGGAGCTAGATGTAAAGGAAGGTGTGTGCGTGTGTGTGTGTGTGTGTGTATATGTGTTAGTCACTTCCTTCCCTTGTTTCTCGTTCTCAACATTTCTTCTCCCTCCTTCGTCTTTATTTTGGTGTGTGCGTGTGTGTGCCCGCCTCCTTTCCTCTTCTTCTTCTTCTTCTTCTTCTTCTTCTTCTTCTTCCTCCTCCTCCTCCTTGCCAAGATCAGTCCGTTCTCCAACTCGTTTTGTGAAATGCCGGTGATTGGACAGAGAGAGAGAGAGAGAGAGAGAGAGAGAGAGAGAGAGAGAGAGAGAGAGAGAGAGAGAGAGAGAGAGCTTATCATGGATGCTTTTTGTTTTTATCTTTTTATTTTTGTTTACTTTTATTTCACCAACATTATAAAAAAAGAATATAAACCTGGATTTTGTTTCCATATCGGCATCGTTATTGGTAAGCTCGGATATTTTGGCCTTTTTGCGGTCTACGTACGAGTATGGTGTATCGCGTTTCCTTTTTAATAATCAGTTTTTTCCTCCCCATCATTTTTTTTCCTCTTTTCATATTAGTAATCTATGTTCTTTTACCTCACTATAATGAATCTGCTTCAATCGATCATCATGACGCTTCTCTTGTTCTGCACCTCTTTTGTTTTGTATCTATTTATTTACGTCGGTTTTTTGGTCTTTACTTTTTCGTCAATGATCGATTTTCTTTTGTTTTGGTTTTTCGTTCACATCAGTTATTGCGGGTTTATGGCTTATTGTGTTTTTTTCCCTGTTTCTCTTCTTTTTTTTTGTTTGTTATGTTATCGTCGGTTATCGTGTTTCTTTTGTTTCTCTTATTTGTCTGCATCTATCATTGCGCTTCTGTTTTTATCCTTTGTCCTCTGTCGATTCCTACACTGTTGGTATCTTTTTGGCATCTTCGTACAGTTATTGCACTTCTTTTGTTTTTATCATTATCTTCGTCAACTACTGTGTTCTATTGTTAATTGTCTACATTGAACAATAAAGCGCTTCTCATGTCTTATTCTAATTCATCTACAGTGTATCAATGACCAGAGAGGAACGGATCTTCTCCCCATCAACTGTTTAAGGATGCGAATAGGTATGGCGGGGTGTGGTGGGATGCGGTGGGAGCTCCCCTCGCAAAATTCCTTACACGAAATGATGCCGAGAGTGATTTGACATCGTAATTGAATGAAAAGTATTGCTCGGGTTTCCCTCTATGTTATTGTCCATAAAAGATTTCAGTACTCAATAGAACATAAGAAAACGAGGGAAGCTGCAAGAGGCCGCTATGTCTACTCATGACAGCCCCTGTATGAATACATTGCCTAATGTCAGCTGTCATCCTCGTCCATGAACTTATCCAGTATTCTTTTGAAGCTCACCATTGACCTCCATTGCATTTGGCTTTTTACTTTTTATTTTTTTATTTTATCATTTTCTTTTTTTTTAGTAATGTGTCGCATTAAGTTATCTAATGTGCTAAAAGTTTCAAGGCTATGTAAGTAAGATATTTCTACTGCTTTTAGTATGTTAAAACCTCTTAGTGTACGGAAAATATTAATCAACAGTTCAAAAGTAGCTAAGATTACGAGGAAACGCTGAGTATTATCTGTAAATGAGATCACTCAAAAATCTATTATTGTATTTCATTATTGCTACTTTGTCGTGCTCAAAGAAAACTACCAAAGCTTCCCATGATTCCGTCAAGCAGAAATAAAGGGCATGCCAGCGACTTTTTTCTCCTGTGATTAGTGCTTCCTCCAACCAGTGATAATTCAGTCATACTTATATTCATATATTTTGCTATTATCATTGTCGCCTCTATGACCGTGTTGTTGTGGCGTTAAAAGAAAACGATTATTCAGTCACTCAGTCAGAAAAATTTTGTTACCGTCATTTTTTTTCTTATTCATGGAAGTCAGATTTTTATATTCAGTGCTTGGGCACTGCCGTCTTCAGCTCAGGAAGTATTATTTATAGCATATACCAACTTAAAGATTTGCGACGCATTAGGATATGAAAGCTAAATGAGGTTAAGTTGACAGATGAGTCATAAAATGGAGGCTACTATTTGCTGAACTGATGTATGTACTTAGTCTTGCACTCAGAAAGTGATAACTCAGAACGTGATTGCATCTTACGACATGCACAAGCCAGCGGGCACGTTTGAGGATCAGATGGGCATAAACATATGAAGTAAGTAGGTTAGATTAACGAATGAATCGTATATAGAAAACTGGAAGCACACAAAGAATATGCTTAGGGGATTAGAATGTAGTAAAGAAATGTAGCACATGCATGAAGATTACTAAGTAGCGATAAATTATAAGCTGGCGAGTAGTATTAATGAATTAGATGCTTATCAGTCAAAAGGTGGCACAGTGAGTTATTACGTTTGGAATTAGATAGAAGTGTGGAGATTGTTCAGGTATTTAGTAGTTTAACAATGTTGATGCTGATAAAATAAAAATATGTAAAGGAAAAAGCATGCATAAAAACATCGAACTGATTATGAAACACACACACACCCACACCCACACACCCACCCACCCACTCTCTCACACACACACACACACACACACACACACACACACACACACACATGCACCACACACACACAACTCATACAAGAAACACTCAAATAGGAAATTTAGAACACAATTCCTGTATAACAAGGAAAATATATTGTAATAGTAGAAATATCCGGTAGAATGAGAAGGAAAATGTTTAACGTAAGACTAGAGAAAATGGAGTAAAAATAAAACGTTTATAATGGAACTTCAACCATTTTGTTGCTATGATAATTTGTTGCTAACTAAAAAAAAGCGCAGTAGTAGTAGTAGAAGTAGTAGTAGAAGTAGTAGTAGTAGTAGTAGTGGTAGTAGTAGTGCTATTATTTGTACCTGAGGAGTAATCAGTAAAATTCATAACGTGCAAAGTCTCCTACAAACCGCGGATGATCACGTGACTTGACAGCGGTGAGAGCGGCTATCACACGAGCTTTTTCCCTACTGGTTCACTCAACACCTGCCTGCATATTTTCCATTCCTCGCCGTAAATACGCTGTCCGATTCGTATTGCTCCTCTCTGACTCCTAATGTGTACACGAGAATTTTCAGAGAGAGAGAGAGAGAGAGAGAGAGAGAGAGGGAGAGAGAGAGAGAGGGGGGGGTGGGTGGGGGGCAGACGATTTGCTTCCCTCCTGGCTTGCCGTGGCGGGCTTGGCAGCGACCTCTAAGCGTGTGTTTGGTTTGCGCGAGTATTTCTGAGTGCTTCTAAAACTGGGGATTATATGATGACGGCTTTTGGATGCTTCTAAAATTGGTAACAGGTATTTCTGAACGCTTCTAAAAATTGGGATCTGTTATCTATCAGTGGTTCTAAAAGTGTTGCTTGGTATTTATGAGTGTTTCTAAAACTAGGAACTGCATGACTGGTTTTTCTGAATGCTATTAAAATAGGAACTTGCATCAGTGAAATTTTTGAAGGCTTTTAAGACTGACATTTTTTTTCCTGGCATCTTTTAATTCTAAAACTAGGAACTCTATTATTGTTTTTGGTGCTTAAATTGAAGATGGATGATTGCTTATGTATGTGTGTATTCAATTATGTATGCACGTGTATGTGTTATTCAGTGAAACCAGCTCATCAGATTTCTTTCTTTTTCTTTCGGCTGTTCACGTTAGAGTAAGCCACAACGGATCAACCTCGTCAAACTCCCTCGGTCTCCTGTGCCTTCTTCACTCACACCCATTAAAAGCATGTCTTCTTTCATTGCTTCCATAAACTTTTTTTCTTGTGTCTTCCTCTCTTTCTCCTGCAAGCTACATCCATCTTTAGCATCCTCCTCCCTTCTCTTCTCTTGACATTCCCAAACAGGCTCAGTGTTGCCATTCCAGCTTTGCCCCAAACCGACGTATATATGTGTTGTGTCTCTAGTGTATTTGTATTTGTTCTCGATTCTGTCCAGTTTCGCAATTCCCAGAGACTATTGCAACATATTGATTTCCTATACAGTTCCAGATTTGCTTGTCGTCTTCATGACTGTAGATAAGAGATGAGTTAGATTGATGTTAACTTAGTTCGAGAGATGTGTTCTTCATATTGTGTATTTGTTTTTATGATATGTTTGGTTGTTTTTGTTAAACTCAATTGTTAATGTTAGTCTAAGTTGAAGTTAGGTAAGGTTAATTCCAGGAGTTACTTTCGACATCGTATTTTTTTTCTTTTTATCTTTGAATTATAAAGATAATAAAGGGTCGGTATTAGTAGATTGAAAAGATGCATTGGATTAGTGGATAGCTTTCCTTACAGACATCATACACAACACTAAACTAACACTTCACACTCATCAATGCTGGGCGAAGAAACAGCGTTGGGTATGGCGTGTGGTGGTCTTTTCTTATCTCTTTATCAGGTGCCAACGAGTGCACGAGGTTCCGAGCGGCGGCTGCATGAGGTGCGCCGCTGGTCGATAGTACACGCGGTCCTCGGAAGCTATGCAGGCACTGAGGACCGCGCCGTGGGGTCCTGTGTATGGCAAACGTTCACACCATATTGCAGTGAAGAGAGACGCCATGAAATAATACAACAATAATCAAGATAGGGTGTGTCATGACCTCGTTATGATCGGAACGTAGAGTTTTCTTTTCATTTCTTACTTGACGAGAGCCACATTTTTGACAGCGTTAATCTGCAACAGAGATCGAGTTCATTCCTTATTGCTTCTTGCTACGTATTTTCTCTTCCCTTATAATTTCTTTTTTACTTAACCGGTGCCCAAATTTTACGTGGCGAAGATCCAGAGCAGCAGTGAGACCCGCCCACCGCCGCCTCGAATGGCCGGGAGGCATAAATTTTGGCGAGGCGCTTTTGGTGGCGGGTGGCGGCGTGACGTCAGGGCGAGGGACGCGACCACATCACTTTAATCGGTTCACTGCAAGTCACACACACTGAGGTGGTTCCTGGCTGACCCAGTACACCCTCGTTTCTTGGTTTTGTTGGATTTCGTTTCTCTGGGATGATCACTGTATGATGTATGATGATATGTATGATCACAGTATCTTTTTTCTCACTGTCTTCCCAAGTTCAGTCTGCAAGTCTAAAGTTTAGAAGTAAGTCTTTTTCAGCAAACATCATGCTAAGTCACAGTATCCTTTATCTGTGATTGAATGGTATATATTATATATCTATTGGATGCTGAGGTTTAGTTTCTTTACCTATCAAAGCACGTGTCTGCCTGACCATCCACCGTATCATGTGAGGTGCTGGGATTAACGTGAATGTTTGGTTTTGCTCACGTGACCACAATGATGACGACACGAGCTAACAGTCCACCCGTCACCACCTCAACAAGCATGGCAAATACCTGTCTCATGGTCCCCGCCAGTCCTACTCGGAATAATCCTGAATAATCCCGGGCATGCACATTGGGCTCCTCCATGTGGGGTCGATTAATTCTCCAGCCGGTGACTAGACTTACACAGCATCCCTCAGCGGGCGGCGGGCGGCTGCATCACGGGCCACAGAGGACGGTCGCCAGAACACTGGGTGAGGGTCACTTGGGGACCGAGGCGTGAATCGCATGCCTGCTGCCTGCACACGGCTCTCCGCCTGTCTCTACTCTCAGCGGGGAATGGGTGGCGTGAGTCCCGCCTTTGACGGAACACACTTTCTTGGTCCAGACATATCAACGACCTACATACGAAGTGGAGATCCCATATGAGTAACAACACGTTTAGAGAAGTATAGCACCCCCCCCTCTCTCTCTCTCTCTCTCTCTCTCTCTCTCTCTGTATATATAATATATATATATATATATTATATATATATATAGATATAATATATAATATATATATTATTAGAGACAGATATATAGAGATAGATATAGTATTATATATACTGTATATACACACACACACACACACACACACACACACACACACACTAAGCTGACTTCGGAGTGATGTTGGGAGAGGGGGAGGGATGGTCGAGACATGGTGCGGTGCCCACACGCACAATCCACGATCAGACCTGCCAGCCTTCCCTCGCACCTCAGTTTTCAGGCTGTAACTAACTCATCAATTATTCTTGTAAAGGAAATGTATACTGTAACGAGGGCACTTAAATTTCATCAATAATGTGGAATCAATGTTTATGAATAACGTATAACCTAAGTGGATCACCTTTAAGTAGATTACTGAAATGTGTCCCTGAGATGAAGTCAGGATCGCGCACGGATCCGAACACCGTCAAGAGCAAGGCATCTGGACACACGATGGACAAGCTGACGACAGCTTGGTACATGCTTCCTGACGTCTTATCTCTGCGGAACACACGAGTTCAGCGACAGCGAGGCCCTCGGCGCCACGCAGGTGTTTGGTAAGACGCCATGAAGTTCTCTTATGGGGGCGTGGCCTTTCTCAGGCGAGGGAATGTGCGTGGCAAGATGGGCGTGCATGACGTGGGCGGCGGCGAGACTCATGGGCGGCCTGTATGGGTCTATATGAGGTATCATGATTTTGTCAGCAGAAAGGCGGCTTAGCAAAGCCTGTACCGTTATCTGCACCTTATCTGCTATCAGGGCACTGTGTGGAGAGGCACTACCGCTCACCTGTTGACACTGATAAGGCTGCTCTCACCCTCAATGGCTCCCCATCGAGTAGCACTCATCAACAGCACGCTACTGGAACTATTAGGGCTCTCAATTATCATCAAATCATCCACAACTCTGAAAAAGAAAAAAAGATTTAGAGAAACATCAAGTGTTGTTCTCTCGTGGAGCGATCGCTGGCCCGCTAGTCGGCGAGGCGTCTGCGTCAAGGCGGCAGGGCGGGGCGTGGGGGCCGCCGAGGTGAGGAGAGATACGAGGTGGACGGAGGGTGGAGGTGAGTGAGAAAGGCGAAATCAAAGCGTGGAATGGAGGTGAGCATACACGGGGTGGGTGCGGAGTTGTGTGGGGAGGGGAGGGTCACTGAAGGCTGACACGACACGAAGACGGCGGGAAGCGGACAGAGGAAAAAGACATGGAAAAATACAATGACTAGAACACACACACACACACATACACACACACACACACACACACACGGGGCACTGGGTAAATCCGAGTAAGAAGTGGAAACTAAAGTCGCCACTCGTTGACACCGAAGAAGGGGGATTAGTAGGAAAACCAGAAGAGCAGGGAAAGAAAGAGGAGAAAGAGGAGAAGGAGGAGGAGGATTTAACTTGTCCCTTCCATCCCCACTCTCACCCCTCCCACCCCACCCACCCTTCGTAGTCACCTTTAAGAAGATCGATGGAGATGAACAGGAGTGGATGTCATACCCTCATCTCTCTCTAGGGCCCAGCGCGATCTCCTCTAGTCTGTTGAGTGGCTGTTCATGGATGGCGTCTTTAAGGGCTAGGCGGTGCAGGAGCAAGGCAGAAGGACTAAGGAGAGAGGGAGTAGGGAGTAACGGAGGCAAGATGAATGAGAACAGAAGGGAAAGGAAAGAAGGAGAACAGGATTACAAACATGCCAAGGGAGAGGGAAGAATAAGATAGGGGAAAGAAAATGAAAGAAAATAAAGATCGGGAAGGATTTGAAACGGAAGACAAAGAAGTGGCGAGAGAGAGAGAGAGAGAGAGAGAGAGAGAGAGAGAGAGAGAGAGAGAGAGAGAGAGAGAGAGAGAGAGAGAGAGAGAGAGAGAGAAAATAATGAATGGTAGATAATAAAAAGTTAGAACGAAGTCACGTCACTTTACGTAGAAAAAAAACTAATAAAACAGCAAATCACACGTTTTCTTTCTTCTTTAGTCGTTTAAGCGGCATTTACTGTAAACATTACTCTTTCAGTCAAGCTTTCCAACAGCTAAGCAGAATTAAACAGCGAAATGATACAAACTAGGACAATTATAAATGCTGATAGTTTTATTCGTCCTACTACTGTTTGTCTACTAAATAGGTGTGTGTGTGTGTGTGTGTGTGTGTGTGTGTGTGTGTGTGTGTGTGTGTGTGTGTGTGTGTGTGTGTGTGTGTGTGTGTGTGTGTGTGTGTAATGGCCTGTCCGTGTGGGATTATTATCGATCTCATACGAATAGGTAATCCTGTATTCAGAAATGCTGTGGTCTCTCTTTACAACTATTTTCCAAGGCAACAAAAAAATCATTGGCTAGTTTCTCAAGACTGTTTCTTCTGTTAATAATGTATAAACCATGCAAATTTGTCATTAGAAAAAAATAATACTTAGAAACCTGTATAACCTCAACTAGAGCCTCGAAACAGTGGAGGTGCAGTACAGAAGTGTTTCAAAATATGGTCTTTAGATTAACTCCTTAAGTACTGGGACGCATTTTCATATTATGCCTATTATTTATCGATTATATACAGGTTCAGAAACTCACGTAGGAATTGAAATAGTACAGACTCTGACTATTAGTCTTTTGACCTGCATAGACCCTTTCCAATATCCATAAAATCGTATAAACACACCTAAAACTCGTGCTAAAAATGTGTTCCAGTACCGAATGGGTTAACACAAAGATAATAAATTACATAGCTATATACCCGCTAATAATTACTTTTTTTCCCTTTCTTTACGGTACCTGCCACTGTCCTGTGTGTTGGGCGTGCAGAGGTGATGAAACCGATGGCGCTGGAGATGTGCGAGGGCTGCGGCCGGACCATCCACGACCGGTTCATTATGAGAGTCATCGACACCTCCTGGCACGAAGACTGTCTGGTGTGCTGTGTGTGTCGGGTGCAGCTGCAACATTCATGCTTCGCCCGAGATAGCAAGATCTACTGCAAGCTTGACTATGACAGGTAAGAGGATGAATGAAGGAATGACTGGGAAGGGGAAAAAAAGAAAAGGCTTATGGATTGATTCTAAAGTTGGTATTAGTTATTATGTAGTCGTATTGAGGAATGTGTAATGTAAAATTGAGTTTGAGGAGATGATTACGGGAATGCCACGAACTAGGAAGAGTTCTATGAATGAGTTGATTGAATGCAATGAAAGCTGTGGTGAAGGAAAATATGTTTAGCGTAATTTTTGGCAGGGAAGAAAAATAATAAAGGGAAACATTCGGTTTGATAACACAATAATTGATCATTATTCGAGACGAAAATATTATGACCGGAAGGAATCTAAAATGGCGGGGAATTAGGAGAAATATGCTGGGGTAAAATAAAGAATACTAAACGGAAAATTCAGTTCTTTTAAATGAAAACAATGTTTATGACAAAGCTTTTACAACATTTTTTTTTGAAAAGTTGTGAAAAAAGATGTTTATTTGTGTTCAAAGAGAGAAAAGATCGGGACAAAGGTTTATGAAGAAAAGATGAAAATTACTAGAAAATTGGAGAAAATATATCTTTTGTATGAATATATCAACGTAAAAAGAAGGATAAAGAGTCAAAAGGTTTAAGAGAAGAGATGAAAAAGAGAAATAAGAGGAAGCTAGGGAAACATCTTTCATATAACGAGGAAAAGAGAAGGAAAAAAAGGAGACCTGTTCTAGTAGTTACATGACATGAATAAATTTGGCAAATATACTTTAGAGGAAACTGAGTGAAATACGTGCATATGATATCAGAATTTTTCAAGGTGTAAATTCAATCTCTTGGTAAAAAGAATGGTGGAGCAAAATACTGAGAAAATTTGACCATAACTGTAAGAATGCACGAATATATTTGGAACAAGGAAGGCAAAAAAACTACGTAGATAACACTGAAGATGTCAGCACAGTGAAAGACAGACCGACAGACAGAACAGACAGGTAGATAGTACGGTGAAAAATATGATAATAATTGCAGAAACATCATGCATAAAGATTAAAGATAAACAATAATTGCAGGAAGTGATAAGTTCTTACTATTAGATATAAAAAGTCTGAATTGTATTTTATATTAATTTCTGTTGTTTTCAATATATATTTTCCTTTTTTTTAACTGTGTGGGGATGAGAGAGAGAGAGAGAGAGAGAGAGAGAGAGAGAGAGAGAGAGAGAGAGAGAGAGAGAGAGAGAGAGAGAGAAGCGGAGTGTGTGGGTCTATGAGAGTGGGGAGCTGGTGGGCTGGAGTGGTGGGCTGGTGTGGGGGGAGGGTGGGCCTCAAGGAGCAGTGTCTAGTCGGAAATGTCAACATGGCCCCGCTATCGACTGGGAAACGGGACGATAACGAAGATATGGAGGCTCTGATAAGGGGCGGCTGAGGGGAAGCGCTGGGACCGTAAGGTGGAAAGGGAGGGAGGAGGGGAGAAGTGGAGGTGTAGTGAGGTTCATGGATGTTATGTGTAGTGAGAAGGCGAGACTCAGGAACCGTGTATGACTTGTACTGTGTGTGACGAGCAGAGTGTGTACGGAATATGTTTTTGTTTTGTTTTGTTGTTGGTTTCTTCTTAGTGTGATTAGTTCTGTTACTGTAATCTCGGGAAAATAAATAAAACAAAGTCGTAATCAACATAAAAGTTAGCAGAAGAATCTGAAAATGTGTTATTGATCATTGTCAAAAACTGAAAATTACAAATTTGAAGATACATTAAGTTATTTCAGCACCACCATTACGTTGTTATTAGGTATCAAGACACTTATCCCATTTTTTTGGCTCATGAATCTGAACTTTCCCAGGGACCAGCACCTCAGTGGGCTTTTTTTATTTATTTTTGTTGCCCTTGGCCGCCTCCCTTCTACATAAAAGAAAAAAAAAATCAATATTGTTGATGGTTACTTTCAACTATAGTAATTTCCGTTAACTGCTTCTTTTTCTAACTTAGACCAAAAACTAACAATTTGAGTTGCTGTTTGTTTCATTCTTGACGTGTTGCATCAAACTATAGAGAAAAAGAAAATGAAGTGACTCATGAACAAAAAAAAACTCATAAATAACATCACGTATAGCAACAATAGTGCATCGTATACATTCATAAGTAATCATACACAATAATATGTACTCTGCTTCACCAAGTCTCTCACAGTAATTCTGCCGGCCAAGGATACGTAAACATGATAACACTACCACTGATACTCTCACTTGCTGATTTCGTTCATATACTTCCTTCTCGTTTCGAAATTTTGGTATAAATTAATTTCATTTATGCCAAAACTTGTATTTGATTTTAAAATGCGACGTGATATTTCTCCTCCTCCTATTCTTGTTCTTATCCATGTTTTTGTTTTTGTTCTTGTTCTTGTTATACTTCTACTACTACTACTACTACTACTACTACTACTACTACTACTACTACTACTACTACTACTACTACTACTACTACTACTACTGTTGCTGGTATAACAACAACAACAACAACAACAACAACAACAACAACAACAACAACAACAACAACAACAACAACTACTACTACTACTACTACTACTACTACTACTACTACTACTACTACTACTACTACTACTAACGCACCATCCTTACTTCCCTCCCTCCATCCGTCACCCTTTACCCTCCCCAATATAAACGCCCTCCCTACCATCCCACAGCTACAGCGCAACACCCTGCACTGCCACCCTTCTCTGCGTCACCCTTCCCCCTTCCTTATTACAATTCTCCAAGATCTATTAGCAGCAGCAGCAGTTATACGGCAATTACACCCTAATTTGCATCACCTTAATTTTCTTCACCACATTTGTTGTTACCCTTTGCTTTTCTTTGTCTATAACGTCTCGTACTCATGTAAACGTCTTATGCATTTACGAACATTTCATTAATATCTGGGTTAATCGATTTTCTTTTCTGACAGTTTGCTCTGTACTCGTTCGCGGCAAATCTATACCGGGATACAGACACACTTTGCTCTTTCACTACCACGTTTCTAAGTAAGAGAAGTAATTAAGTAAGTAAGCTGGCCAAGGGCAACAAGAATAATAAAAAAGCTCACTAATTTGTCAGTCCCCATACGAAAGAGTTAGCCAAAAGATAGGAACAAATATCTTGAAACCTCGAATAAAGTCGAGTTATGAGAAGTTGGAAATGCAGAAGCAGGTAGGGAGATGTAGAGTTTACCAGAGACTACCCGACTATTACTACTATTTTCAAAGACCACAGAGGTGACTAGCCAGGTTTTCATGCGTGTTTCCCTTGTTACTAATACTGAAATCTTGTTTGTCTGCCACTGTTACCATGAGAAACCACCGGTAGAAACTCGTGTCACTTAAAAAATACCCAGAGACTTTTGAAAGCAATCGAGGTGCCGCCAGATGGTTTCAAAATATGGTCACTTCTACAAGCTGCGTTCTCCCTCTGTACCCACGCAGCACCCCGGCCACGCTCTGCCCCCTACCCCCCCCTTCCCCTGTTCGCACCTTGGCCGCCTCTGTAAACATAAACACGTGTGTGAAATAAGAGTCTCTCTGGGCAGCAAGTCCTGATGATGAGCCAAGGGTCGTCCAAGGGAAAGGGAGGGGGAAGGGGAGGGAGCTTGGTGATGATGGGCAAATAAGGTGTTTTCTCGTTTTTGTTATTGTTGTTGCTTGCTTGTTGTTGATGTTCTAGTGGTTATTCATTGTCGTTATCATCATCATCTTCTTCCTTTTCTTTTTCCTGTCTTTTTGAGTTATCAGTGAAAATGTTTTATCCTCAGCCTGTTCTTTACTGCCTTTTTTGCAACGCTGCCATATTTTCTAGTCATCGATTTTTCATTTTTTTTGGTGGGGGATGTGGTATAAGTTTTAATTGATTTTTCTTCGTATTCGCCTGATCATATTCTACTTTAGAACCCTTGCGAATCATGATAGTGATTTAATTTTCATATAGCTCCCCCACCTCTCTCTCTCTCTCTCTCTCTCTCTCTCTCTCTCTCTCTACGTCAGATCCTGTGTTTCCTTCCCACCATAGTCCGCGTTTTCTGGTCTGCTCAGCTTCACCCTCGAGTTTTCGGTCCCTTCCATGCCGCAGCAGCTCCGTGTTGCCTGCCGCCTTCATGCCAGCCAGCCCCGTGTTCGGCCCCGCATACGGCATGCCACGTATTTTTCATTATAATAAATGTGAGGGGGAAGTGTGCCAGCCGGTGAGGGGACGGTGCCGCCCCACGTGTTGCCTGGCGACAGCTGGATGGGAGAGTGAGGGGAAGGCGAGGCAGGGAGGAAAGAGGGGAAGGCGCGGAGAGCTTGGGAGAAGGGAGAAAGGGGGAGGAGGGAAGAGTGAAGAGCTAGGGAGGAAAGAGGGAAGAGCAGGGAGGGGAAAAAGGGTCGTTGTGGAAGGAAGGAGGAAGGGAAGGCGAAGTAAGAACTGTGTGTGTGTGTGTGTGTGTGTGTGTGTGTGTGTGTGTGTGTGTGTGTGAGGGGAGGATGCGACAACTGGTGAGGGAAAAGGACGAGGGTGAAGCAGAGAAATTGTATTATCCATGAAAGGAATAAGGGATGAAAGGCGAAGGAAGGAAGGAAGGAAGGAAGGGAGGAAGGGAGGAAAGATGCCACACATTGACGGGGATCAGAATGACTCACTTGTAGAGATATATAAGTAATTTTCCAATACTCGTTTGCGAGGATAGAAAAAATGTTAATTCTTCTTATTCATTCATATGATTTTGGAGTTGCAGGAGCAATTTAATGGAAAAGGATGAAGGTTGTTGAAGTTCATGAATGCGAAAGAGGAGGAAAATCCATCGCTTGTTACACATTTACGAGTGATAAGGAAAAAAAAAAAGAAGAAAATGGATGGTAAAATACAAGATAAATATTAAGAGGAAGTATATGGATGTTGAAGGGAAAAATGTAAATACATCACTTGTGGAAACTTTACATGGACACTAATGAAAAGAAAAAAAATCTATATGAAAAAAAAACAAATGACAGAAACAAAAACGATAACAAAAACTACATAGAATAATGGTTGAAATTTTTTACGAATATTAAAACAAACAACAACAACAACAACAAAGAGAGAAACAACAAGAGGTGATGGTTAGTGAAAAGTATGAAAGTTTTCTATGCGACAAATGAGCGTAAAGAAAAAAAAAAAGAGAAAAGAAAAAAAGTTCAAAGAAAGAATACATGTCTTAAGTGGAAAACTTCTTTTTATGTGCCTACAAACTAGAGACACTGAGGAGGAGAGGTGGGGAAGGGGATGGGGAGGAGATGGGGAGAGAGGGAAAGGCAGGAGAGGACAGGGAAGGGAAGGGCTGGACAGAGGCAGGAGAATGAGGCAGGAAGGCATGATTGGTGCGTTGGGAAGGAGGAGAAGGTGGAGGAGGAGGAGGAGGGGGAGGTTGAGGAGGGGGAGGAGGAGGAGGAGGAGAAGCAGCAGGAAGTAGAATGAAGGAAGGAAAGCATACATCATACTCTTTTAATCCTTTCTTTTTCCTTTCCTCTTCGTACATTCACCCTTTATTCCGTCCAACTTCCTTTTCATCTAGAGCTCAACGTTTATTTTTCGTTCATCCCTCCCTTCCCTCCCTCCATCCATCCATCCATCCATCCCTCCCTCCCTCCCTCCATCCATCCATCCATCCATCCATCCATCCATTCATCCATTTCTGCGTTAGCCTGAAAAAAAATCATTGAATGTAACGAGTAATTTTTTTGTTTGCCGCGAAGTCAAAAGAGAGAGAGAAAAAGAAGAGAAGAAGAAGAAAGGGATGAAGAAGAAAAGCGTGGGGGAAGAGAGATGGCAAACAAAAGGGAGATAAGGCAGTAAAAAGAGAGAAAATGGCGGAGAAAAAGGCCAGAGATATGAAGTCCAGCGTGATGGGATGGATTAGGAGGAAGAGGGAAGGAAGAGTAAAAGAGAATGAAGGAGGGAAGAAGAGGTGGAAGAAGGACTGGCAGGGAAGAAGAAACGAGAAAGAAGATAAAGGAGAAGAGAGAGAGAGAGAGAGAGAGAGAGAGAGAGAGAGAGAGAGAGAGAGAGAGAGAGAGAGAGAGAGAGAGAGAGAGAGAGAGAGAGAGGCAGGCCCCATGTGTTGAGAGAAAATGAAAAAAACTATAATATTTATACATGAAAATATACATCTGGCATTGTTTAAAACATCATGCCCTTTCCCCCAATGCACTTTTTCTGAATCCACGTCTGTATCAATGTACATCCATACTTTATACATCCTCTGATCTTTTCTTTGTTCCCTCAGGTGTACAGGAATGCATCTGAGCTGCGAGGTTATGTCTTCCTGGCCAACTATCACTAAGAACTTCCTCCACGTGTTGAGGTATATAATACTTTCTCGAACGATTCTGAAATAATATATAATTTGTTTTATTAAGATTAAGGTTAAGATTATTAGATTCCAACTAGGAAATTATCAAAATGAGTTCTTGTTCTAGGTTTTGGTGTAGTGAGTTAAGGCTTGTATATGTTAACAAAAGGCTTGTGTCGTTGGCATCAATAGTAAATATAAATTTTGAACTAGAGTGCACAATATCATTAATATAAACTAAAAAAAGTATTGGCCCTAAAATAGAACCTTGAGGTACACCTTTAGTGATAGGCTTGGAAGAAGAATTTGTGGAATTGCAATAAACATTCTGTGATCTGTTGCTGATATAACTTCTGAATAATTGATGGGCAGCCCCCCTAATTCCAATATATTCTAATTTGTCCATAAGTATGTGGTGATCTAAGGAATCGAAGGCCTTAGATAAATCTAGAAATATTCCTGCAACATATAATTTGTTTTCTAAAGATTGGTACACATTATTAATAAATTGAAGAATTGCAGTTTCTGTAGAGTGATATGATCTATATCCATGCTGACTACCCACTAATAATTTATTATGTTCCAAGTAATTAATTAAACGAGTAGATATTGCCTTTTCAAATAATTTACTAAATGCTGGAAGTAAGGAAATAGGACGGTAATTGTTAACATCATTCTTGCTCCCTGATTTATGTAGTGGTATGACCTTGGCGTGCTTAAGATTATCTGGAAAGATACCGGTTTTAAAACATAGGTTGATAATATGAGTTAGAAGAATAGAAATAAAAAAAGCCGTTAACTTCAGTAATTTGGGTGAAATATCGTCAAATCCTGCAGAGCTGGTCTTTAAATCTGTTAAGTATTTTTCTGTTTCTGTTGAGACAATGGGAGTAAATAGATGGAAAAGGGTGCTGGATTGTGTGTGTGTGTGTGTGTGTGTGTGTGTGTGTGTGTGTGTGTGTGTGTGTGTGTGTGTGTGTGTGTGTGTGTAGTAATACTGAAGTTCCTCCTGTAGTGGGTTGAGTACAACTGAATGATGTATTGTCTGTGGTAATATAATACAATAATGTTGAGTTACTCGTCAAATTCGTTATCTGTACTCAAGGAACACGATACCCGCCATCCCCCCTCACCTCTCTTAATAATCTCTGGGCCACGGTGTAAATGGAAGACAGGTGTGCGTATGTGCGTGTGTGCGTACGTGCGTGCGTGCGTGCGTGCGTGCGTGTGTGTGTGCGTGCGTGCGTGCGTGTGTGTGTGTGTAGGGAAGGTGTGTTTAGGTGTGAGGGGTAAGCGGAGGAGATCTAAAAAAAAGAATATTACAAGCATATGAGAGAGACAAAGGCATGAATATATTGGGGCAACAGTGATGTAATGAGTAACTGTTCTTTCTTCTCTTATCTTATTTTTCTCCTCTCCTCCTCCTCCTCCTCCTCCTCTCTCCCTTACTGTCATTCTCCCTCTCTTCCTCCCTCTTAGTGTTACTTCTTCCTCACTCACTCCCCTCATCTCTCTCTCTCTCTCTCTCTCTCTCTCTCTCTCTCTCTCTCTCTCTCTCTCTCTCTCTCTCACTCTCATTTCTGTGTCTTTATTTCTATTTCTAAGTAATCTTAATGGGAAAACAGAAAACACCTTAATAGTAAATGTTTCTCACTGGAACATTACCTAGAACACCACCATTAATTTCTTTCCTTACACTTACAAGAGAAACGCAAAATTATTATTATTATTATTATTATTATTATTATTATTATTATCATTATCATTATCATTATCATTATCATTATCATTATCATTATCATCATTATCATTATCATTATCATTATCATTATCATTATTATTATTATTAGTAGTAGTATTGTTGTAATCTTGTAAATGCAAAATACTCCGCATATTACTTATTACTATTGCTAATCTCAGAACTGAAAGGGGAATTAAATTGAATAGAGTTATGTTCTGACGCCTGGTAGATATTACCTAGAAAAAATAAGCTTTGAAAGGGAAAGTAAAGCATGTATGGTTTTTCTCCGCATTCTTACCTCCTCCTCTTCCGATGGTGATGATGTTGGCGGTGGTGATGGATGAGGGTGGTGATGGTCGGATGATGATGATGATAACGATAATGATAAAATTTGTAATGTTAGTAAATAAAGTTAATAATGATCACAATAACATGAATGAAATGAATAATAGCAAGAACACAAAAACAACACAACCACTACCAAAAACAACAATGATGATCGAAAGATAAGAACAATAACAACAATAATGAAAATGATATCACGCTATGTGAATAATTAACTGATTCCAATCACGAAACCACCCAAAAAAGAAAGAGAGAGAAAAAAAAAACGTGAAAAATAATGACACTAAATTGGCAATCCTAAATGTTTCAGCGACCAGCCCCTCTCTGAACAGGTAGGGCGTCAGATGAACTAGCAAGGAGCGTACTGAGTTAGTGACATTAACAAGGAACAAGAGCGCAAGCGAGGAAGAGTGACGATAGGAGTGCGTAGCGAGGAAACGAGTGAGTGAGTGGCAATGAGAGAGAAGTAAGCGAGTGAGAGTGACAATGACAATGCTTAAGGAGGAACTTACCGAAAAGGAGGAGAGGATGCGTGTGAGTGGATGAGAGTAAAAGCTGCGCCGGAGAGAGGGAGGGAGCTAGTGAGTGAGAGTGGTGGCAGTGGTGAAGTGTGTGGCGAGGAACTTGCGGGAGAAGAGAGGGAGCGAGTGAGAGGCAGAAGCCGGTCTACACACCCACACACACACACACACTCTTTACTTCACTAACAGAATATGACGAGAGGTGAGAGGTAAGTTGGCGTGTGTGTGTGTGTGTGTGTGTGTGTAAGAGAGAGAGAGAGAGAGAGAGAGAGAGAGAGAGAGAGAGAGAGAGAGAGAGAGAGAGAGAGAGAGACAGGATATAGTTCTATACAACTCTATCTCCTCCGCATATATTGATCAGGTTCATGTCGTGTGTAGCTGTGCGCTGACCAGCCAATGGAAATTACCCTTTATGAAAACCCCACCCTGAAGAAAACGCTAACCAATCAAAAATCGCCATTCAAGAGCTCCACCCTACAGAAAAATGTCAACCAATAGTAGCTCGACATTTTTTTTTTTCCCGCTCCGCCCACCACCACCACCACCACCACCACCACCACTACCACTACCACCACTTCTGAATTTGTTTTCGTGCTGTAGCTGTTTCCATTAAATCTAATATATAAATACATGATCAAGTGTTTCTCGCTGTAATGTAATGTATGTATGACGCGTAAATATTTGATGGCTTTAATTAATTTTCTCACCTGGGCGGAGTCACAAAACGAAAGAAGAGAATGAGCGAGTTTAAACCTGAATGAATAGATGAATGAATGAATGCAAATGAAGTGTGTACAACTTTACATATCATACCAAACTCTACTCTATGCTTAGAAAAGAAATATCAATCATGAAATTATAAAATACCTCTATCTCTTTTAGTATAAACAGCAGACCAAAATTTACCTTAACCCCTTCAGTACTGTGGAACATTTTCATTTATATTTTGTTAATTATTTGTCGATTTTATACAGAATAGAAACTCAAGAGGGGGGAGGGGGGTAGGGAATAGTACAGACTCTGGCCATTAATCTTCTGAACTCTATAGACCCTTCCTAATGCCAATAAAATAGCCTAATCACAGTCAAAACTCGAGGTAGAAATGTGTCCATGTGTTCCAGTATTGAAGGGGGTTAAATTAACTTCCGTTTTTTTTCATATTCGGTGTTTTTGGTAATCGATAACATGTCTGTATTCATTGATCTTGCAGAGATATACCCGCAGGGAGATGTGAGATGGACAGAGGCACAAGGGGACAGGAAGGCAGAGAGACAGGTAATGAAATAAGTAAGAGAGAGACAGGTAATGAATAAGTAATAACAACCTCTCTCTCTAGTTTTCTTATTCATCTTAAAAATCATAAATACCTATATCATTCTTGTCACAATCCTTATAGTTGTGAGGATCGAGACTCTTCTTAGAATCTCGCAATAACATCTGTCTATCTGAACAGCTTTTCTTATGGCGGTGGAATTGGTGGTGGTGGTGGTGGTGGTGATTTTCAGAGAACCACGTAATAATATCCACCTCCTTGAGTTTGCTTCTAAGTAGTGGTGGTTTAATAAGAAAATATAACCCACATCCTCGAGTGAACTTTTTACACATCTCTCCTCGTAAGCTTCAACTGACAATCATCCTTAGTTTTCCTACCCAATAAAGCTTTCCAGGAATTTTTTTTTTTCAGTAACATAAAAAAAAACTATATCCTTTAAGTGTACGTCGCCTCCTCCCCATTATCACTGTCAAGGTTTCTTCTTTATACGTAAAGCTTTCAGAGTCCACACCGAAACTTCTCATTTCCTTTGTACATTGGCAGTCACGCTCTCCCTCTCCCTTGTACTCTCTCCCTCCAGTGTTTGTCTGACCATTGTTGACTGCCGGCGTGGGGAAGTGGTCCGAGTCTGGGGGACGTGGAGGGGTGTGGGGGAGGCAGGAATGGGTTTCTCGTGTACCGCCATCCTCTCTCTCTACTCTCTCTCTCTCTCTCTCTCTCTCTCTCTCTCTCTCTCTCTCTCTCTCTCTCTCTCTCTCTCTCTCTCTCTCTCTCTCTCTCTCTCTCCACGATGCGCTCACCATGGTCATCTATCGAAAAGCCAGACTTGGAACAGACTCTCGCGCTGCTCACCAATCCGGTTCGTTTTCCTTTATTTCTGTGTTTCTTTCGTTGGTTTATGAAGATTTGAAAGTTTGTATTCAAACTGTATTCAGTATACAAAATTTCTGGACTTTATTTGCTAGTTGAATAAAGATGTGATTGTATAGTGGATGAGAAACCATGGAAGGTATTCTAACCTTTTGATAATGAAACGTAATCCTTTATAGATACCCGGCAAAATGATAAAGATAAGGGCCGTGGTAGTAAAAGGATTAAATGTTTTGTCACCTCAGGTCTGGTTTCGAAGGTTACAAAGATGATTAGTCAAAGTCTCAGTAGCATATTGCCAATAAGTGGTGAAAAAATTACTATCACCGATTGAAAAATTCTAGAAAACTTAACACCTTCAACACAGGGACGCATTTTCATATTAATTCTGGTAATTATTTGGCAATTTTATACAGCTCGAGAAACTCATGTGGCGATTGAAATAGTACAGACTCTGGTCATTAATCTTGTGACCTCCATACATCCCCGCTAATGATATTAAAATCGTTAAATCACACACAAAATTCATAGTAAAAATATATCGAAGTACTGAAGAGGTTAAGTAGTATCACTTCTTATAAATTGGAAAGATAAGAGGGGGTAATGTTTGAAAACTGGTCCTAAAAATTTAGATGGTTAACGCCATGAAATCTGATTTCTTAAACTCTCTTTTTTTGAGAATCTTTCTTTTTTGCTTTATAATATTTGAATTTCTTCTACTGATTTTTTTCCTTATTCCCTTTGCCATGAATGATTTTTAGTGCGTCTATCTTCATTTTTCTGCTCCTGCTGTGTGTGTGTGTGTGTGTGTGTGTGTGTGTGTGTGTGTGTCCTGACGTATTGAATGTCCTGACGTTTTGAATGTCCTGACGTTTATGTTTGTCCGGAGAAACCCACCAACACACACACACACACACACACACTCACACACACACACACACACACACAAGGTGCCACCACGGCGTCGAAGGAAAGGAGGGCAAAGATGATTGGATGTCAGAGTTCGACATGAAGGGGCGGGGGGTGGGGGTGGGGGTGGGGGTTGGGGGTGGGGGTATGAACTGAATGGGCCTCCTCTTCTTGCCTTACGTGTGGCGTGGAGTAGCGTAGCATACATAGCCTTCTCTGGCCTGACCTGGCGTGGTGTGGTGTAGTGGGGCGTGGTGTGGTATGGCGTGGTGTGGTGTTGCCTCACTTAGGAATCTCATACCAGGCCATGAATATTCTTGTCAAGGGTTTTTTTGCGTCATCTCTTTCTTTTCTCTCTTTTTTTCAACTAAGGTATACATTATGTATAAGATTAAGCAGATTAAGCAAATTCAGGAACACGAGAGAGAGAGAGAGAGAGAGAGAGAGAGAGAGAGAGAGAGAGAGAGAGAGAGAGAGAGAGAGAGAGAGAGAGAGAGAGAGAGTATGTGTTTGTCATCATACACATATACCTTTTATCTCACCAAACAAATCTAGCATGACCTCTACTTAATTTAACCTAATCTAACCATAACTTCCTATAATACTTCCATTCATCCGCCTGTCTGTCTATCCGTCTTTCTATCCGTCCGTCTGTCTGTCTGTCTGTCGGTCGGTCTGCCGCGGGAACAAAATCATAACACGGCACATTTTATCAATACTCCTTTTTTTCCAGGATTTCCACTTTAATAAAACTCATCTTGATTCGCTGTAATAATTCCTATACTCCATCCCGCGCAGTTAGCGGAAGCCAGACTTGATTGGATATTAAAGTTGGCTACGAAATTTCTCGTTAAGGGTTACGTGCGTATGTAGGTGGGTTGGTGGGTGGGTGAGTGGGCAGGTAAAGGCAGGTAAAGGTAGGTAGGTAGTCTTATATACAAGGTAATGGCGGTTCGTTTTGAAGGGTATTACCTAATGATGATAAAATACGATTAACATTCATTACATCCATTACCTGAGGGAGAGAGAGATGTAAGAGAAAGAGAGAGACACACGGAAAGAGAGATTGAGAGAGTGAGAGCGGCTGAGGGTCGGGGAGGACATGCCAGAAAAAGAGTGAGACTAATTGTCCATATATCGCTTTCTCCCTTCATTTCCTATGGCCCGCTCGCTCACCGTATATTTGTGCTTTCTTTCGTCCCACCCGCCCCTTCACACCATGAAGGAGACAATGCTCGCCGCACTCTTGCACTCCTCCGGCGGTTCGTCTCTCCGCGTGGGGTGATACTAATAAGCAGGTTTGGAGCAATGCATTTGTTGTAGCGTGTCTGATGTGATCTTCATTCATGCTGCTTTCGCCCGGGAATATCCTGCGCCTTGATGCTGCTGCTATTTAATTTACTCCCCGCCAGCTCTTGTGTTGTGAATCTCGCCACGCTGCCATGTATGTATATATATAAAGGGGGAAGGGAAGCAGGCAGCCTCCTCATCCCTTCCTTCCTCTCTGCTACATATATTCACTGAAAACTCGTCCCCTAGGTTTCCCTACAGTAGTGTTTAATTTCATCCCTATCCTTGCCTCATCCTTCCCCTTTCGATTTCTTCTTTGTGCTGTTTTCCTCTCCCCTCTCTTCCCTCTTTCTCCCTCGGACAACAAACCCCTCCCTCTCGAGACCGCCCAGTCCCGCCCACCTCGCGTCATTGGCTCCGCTGATGCGTGGCTCCTCCTCCTCTTATCTTCCTTGGGCGGCGGCATCATGTCTCCCCAAGTTGAGCTTCACATTTCACTCGTCCGTCGGCCTGGGAGGTGCCCCGGATAATCAGTGGTCATCAGGCTGGTGGTGTTCCCTCCCTCCCTTAGCTCGGAGTACCTACCCACACATTCTCTATTCCGACTGCCTGGGAAAAAAAGTCAAGGAACAGACAATTCCCAAACTGTTGTTGTGAGTGTGCGAGAAACAGTGACTAAAGTGATCGTCGGTATGGCATCGCGCGGAGTCCCCACAAGACTACGACTGCTGGGGAATTGAGTGTTAGTGTGGTTGGTGGTGGTGTGGCGCGGGGAGTGCACTGGCGCGGCACCATGGTCCAGGAGACTGAGGATATGGCCGGACACCATTACAGCACAGGTAGGAAGGACAGGGCAAGGAAGGGCAAGGCTGGACTCGAGAAAGTTTTCCCCTCTCTTTCCTTTGGCAGCTCCTCGTGATCACTTACTGTGTGTGTGTGTGTGTGTGTGTGTGTGTGTGTGTGAGGAGAATATAATAGCGTAATTTCATCAGGTGTTGTTAGTTTTGTAAGGAAAGGTTACCAATACTCACCAAAGATCAAATCAGTCCCGGATCGTCTTGTTCGTTCGGCCAACACCCGCTTGAGGGCCGCCCAGCCACCTGCTTAGGGATCCTCAGTGCCAGGGAACTATAGGATGCACGAGTGAAGGGTTTATTTATGTGTCTTAACAACCGAATCATCGTATCATTTGTTGGTGTTGTTATTGCTGGGAACAGTAGGATTCACCTGTCTCGGCGTGAGGTTTGAATGAGATTACCATTACCGATACCTAAACTATCAGCATCACAAGACCATTTATTCATTAGTTGTTACCTTCCTCCAGTGTTGGGCTCAAATATACACACTAACATGAGGGAAAAGAAGTGGACTCCATATGTTTCATCATTATCTTGTAAGTCGACATGACCCCATAGCAAACCTAAGAGGACGGAGTAGCGAGGCAGCACCGCTAGGCGAGCTTACAGTAAGGCGGGCGTCAATTCATTCATCAGCACCGTGACGGCATCAGGATCCCCGTTCCAATATTGGCGCCTTCATCTGCATAATCGGAGGGGTCGGGAAGGGACTACATGCATAAATTATCATTGCTTAGAGCCACTGAATTTTTCTCCTTTAAAACTTTGGTACTTTCGTGCGTTCGCGGCTTGGCAGGTGCTGGCGGACACGGCGTGACATTAGCGGCGAGTCGGTGACGAGGGTGTAAAGAGGTGGTGATTTATGGTGCAGGAAAAATACATAAATCTTGTTAATTTGCTTATTTCATTAAAAATGTTGTCTTGTTCGAGTTAGAAAAATTCTTCTTCCTTCCTCCCTCCCTTCCTTCCTTCTTTTATTTCTTTTTTACTTTTCTTCTTCTTCTTCTTCTTCTTCTTCTTCTTCTTCTTCTTCTTCTTCTTCTTCTTCTTCTTCTTCTTCTTCTTCGTCTAAGTAAGTAGTAGTGGTAGTAGTAGCAGCAATAGCAGTAGTCGTGGTAATGGTTGTAGTAACACTAATTGCACTGATGTTGCTGATAATGGCCCTTCTCCTCTTCCTCCCATTCCTCTTTTTATTACTAGTATTGCTTCTACTACTACTACTACTACTACTACTACTACTACTACTACTACTACTACTACTACTACTACTACTACTTCTACTACTCTTACTACTCTTACTACTCTTACTACTACTACTACTACTACTACTACTACTACTACTACTACTACTACTACTGTTGCTGCTATGGCTGCTGGTGCTGCTACTGCTGTTACTGCTGCTACTACTGCTGCTGCTACTACTACTACTACTACTACTACTACTACTACTACTACTGCTGCTACTGTTTCTCCTGCTGATATCAGTGTTGTGTTTTTTACTGTTGGTGTTGCTATTGCTATTATTAATGACGATGTTGGTGATGAAAGTGGTGATAGTAATAGTAGTAGTAATAATAATGGTGATAATGTTTAACAATGTAGTATTCATGGCATCGTATGGGAATATTTATATCCTAATTATATAATGTTTGCACAGAGATACGATAATGGAGAATACACTGAATATTCCCCCTAAATTGAAGAGCTCTGTTACAATATAATCAGTTGCAAATCATTTAATGTAAAATAGTCTAGTATCAGTGGAGTAAATTTAAGGTTGGCCATTATTTCGTGTAACATTTTAACTCCTCAAAAAATGCAGATAATGTATAGATGGCGTCCGTAATGAATGCACAGTGGTGGGAAGTCAACATTTATTGGCTACACTGCAGAGTTTTGGGATTTGGGCACTGGTAAGGACTGTTTTATCGGGCACGGGCAACCTTTCGCCCTGCAGTACTACATGGCGATGCTGTATGTTCGCAAACAAAGGTAGCAGGTAAAGCGGAGCAATATGATATCTAGTCCACCAACAGTTCAGTCATAGCAACTGCAGGAACCACGTACGATTGCTATTTCAGGGGAAGTAGCGCAGGTGCAGAGGTGTGAGGATAAGCTAGAGCGGAACAAAGGGTCATGATGATTATATACTCGTGTGGTGAGAGGAACAGAGACCAATTCAGCTCTGTCATATTCTTAACACTTTGCTTCAAACACGTCGTCCGCCAGGTGTGCGGTCTGTGGTGAGCCATTAGGTAGCAGCCCCAGGAGCCCTGTCCCTGGGAGTCGCTGCAGGATGGCGACCCCGGCGCGGACTGATGAAGACTGCGTGGCATCCGCTGCCTCTGTACTCCCGATGTCCACTCTTGCCGCCGCCGCCGCTTCGATACCAAGTTGGGTTGGAATGGCAGTGACAATTGCACGGCCCTGTTCCGCGGATACTGGTGAGATACAGATTTTGGTGCCAGCTTATTCTATACTCCGTGGAACACTGTGTATAACTTGTAGGGTTTCCTTTCCTCCGCGCCTACAGAGAACTTTACTCCCTTTGTCTATGGAGCGTTCCCCTGTTCACCATGTTATGCCAGCCACCAGTACTAATGCCACTGTGCTGGCCACGCTAACACCGATCCTAAAATTCACGGATTTTGTAAATGTATGTGTCATTGTATATGAGATTTAAGACAAAATTAAGTAAAACATAAAAAAAAATAAAAGAAAAAAAGACCCACTAGTTCAGAATGGACACTTCTTCCTCAGTGTGGAGATGGTGAACATGCAAATGGTTTACCGCGGAGGATAATCTAAATAGTCAGAAAATGCATTGTGTTGAATAAGTAAACAAAGAGAGAAAATAATTAAATAAACATAGAGAAAAGACAGTTTCATGGCAAAAAACCCACAAGTGGTCAGAAGAGAGAACAAATGTAACAGAACACAACAAGCGAGTCACTGAAAGACTAAATCCATTATGGAAAGATGCAGCTGAAAAGTTTGGTGGCAGAAACTCTTCACACGGGTACAGTGGCGTGACTCACGTGGAAGGTTAGAGGAGACCTGATCCACTACCAAACATGTAATGGTTGCTGCTGCTGGTAATGATAATCCAAGGGCAAGGGGCTACACACACACACACACACACACACACACACACACACACACACACACACACACACACACACACTCTCTCTCTCTCTCTCTCTCTCTCTCTCTCTCTCTCTCTCTCTCTCTCTCTCTCTCTCTCTCTCTCTCTCTCTCTCACGTGGATGACGAAGAGAAGGTTGTGAAGGTGGAATACAGGTTGTCTCAGGAATGGTGGGGTGGTGTGGAGTCATCGTGGAGGTGATTGAGGGATGTGCATCATTACAATGGTCTTCATTTTGGTTCAGGGTTTGACAGGGGGTCCGTAGTGGATGAGGAATATATTGGTCGTGACGGCGAGGGAAATGGTTGCGCCAATAATGTTTTACGAGTGTGGTATTGGGTAAGGGTTAGCGATTGTTAATAACTGGGTGTGCGTTATGATGATAATATTCCGTCTTAATTTCCTATGTGACGTGATCAGATGCTCTCTCTCTCTCTCTCTCTCTCTCTCTCTCTCTCTCTCTCTC
>JAHFWG010000177.1:6518-16356 GCA_020233015.1 Callinectes sapidus | reverse complement strand
TGTGTGTGTGTGTGTGTGTGTGTGTGTGTGTGTGTGTGTGTGTGTGTGTGTGTGTGTGTGTGCATTCCAAAGATTACATCACAAGTCGCACATATTTTCCGGATAAAGAGCTGCGGCTGCAGTGATACGAGGCGTCACAAGTCACTGAGTAACAAAACCATCACACGCGGAGTCACAGTGTCTTGCCCCGGCGGTGATCGCAGAGGTATCGGGCCACTGAGGCGGTGTACACTCCAGTACTGTGAAAGATGATGTGAGCGTGGATTGTGGCACTCCATACTGGCGGGCGTGAGTCATCCCCGAGGCTTAGTGTCCGGGAGGCTTTTACCCTCGCCGCCTGGAGTGATCACCGCGGGATGCCTTCAGCCCCCAGGCATTCCCTACGTGTTTGGAAGCCGCGGTCGCCAGAGAGTCTAGGCGGGAGGAAGGGTTTGGCGGCGGTCGGAGCCACAACCTACACACAGTAACCCCGAGCGCGGCTCAGCAACAACTGGCCACACCACGCAAATACTCGCCGCCGCCCGAAGTGAGAGTTCCCCCGAGGGAAATTTCCTGCTGTCTTCGCTCCACTGACTATTTTCACTTGTTTTCCCTCTCTCTGCCTCTCCAACGCGCGGCCCGGCGGGGGAGTACAAGGGGAGCCACAAGTGTTTTTCTTCGCAGTCAATGGATCAAATTTCCCTGAGAGTTACGGGGGAATGTGGTGTGTTGGCGGTGATGCATTGGTCACCTGTGGCTTCGCGCAGGAGCGTGAGAAGGGTTGGCCCGCACCCGTACCGTGCAGCCTGACGGTGCCTGACACTGCGCGGCACGTGCTGATACCGCCTCCTGTCACCACGGAGCACGGGCGGGGTGGGGCGGTGGGGGGTGGGGGGTTGGGGGAAGAGTAGGCCTGGGGAGGAGGGAGCGGCACAGTGAGTCATGCGGGCGGGGTGATTATCTGCAGCGTTTTTCTGTCTACTTTGTTGCATGGCGAGGGTGTTGTTGTTGTTGTTTCTGTTGTTGATGTTTGCGGTAGTGATGGTGATGTTTACGGTAATTTTGTTTTTTGCCTGTGACCATCAGTGCGTGGCAATGACAAAGGCAGTGTTCATGGTCGCTGTATTCAGGAAGTTACGATAAAAACAAACTGTAGAGGTGAACACAGACAGTGACATTCATCCATGACAGTAATGGTGGTGATTATAGTAGTGGTGGTGGCAGAAGAACATGCAGTGGTGAAGGTGAAGTTATTGTCGTGGTTAAGGTGTTGTCACTGGAATGAACACAGGAAGGGAAGCACCGAGGCGTATAATCACTGTGGTGAAGAGAGCAATGGTGAACTTAGGGCGTGAAAAGAGAACCAGTAATGAAGTGCACTCTTCTCCCTTTCTCTTTAGATCTTACATGACCGAGATTCACTGTGTATGTGTAGGGATCTCTCTCTCTCTCTCTCTCTCTCTCTCTCTCTCTCTCTCTCTCTCTCTCTCTCTTGCGCATAAACTCAAATGGTGCATGAAATAGGAGAAGGAGGAGGAGGAGGAGGAGGAGGAGGAGGAGGAGGAAGTTATGATAAAATACACACACACACACACACACACACACACAATGGTGGCAAGAGCGCCTCATCTGTCACGCAGTAAAGATGATGGGCCAAGCTCGGAAGGGGAGCAGCCACCTCGCCAAGCATTCCTGCTCACCACACACACACACACACACACACACACACACACACGAACAATTGAAAACATATGGAAATTTATGTAAATGCAAATAAAAATACGTACATGTGTTTGAAGTCTTATGCACTAGTCAAGAGGTTTAGCAAAGTGTGTGTGTGTGTGTGTGTGTGTGTGTGTGTGTGTGTGTGTGATACAAAACAAACTTTCGTACATACTTGTATAATACTTCATAACTCAATACGCTGGTTTTAAAAAAATATTATGTTATCATCTAAAGAAAAACAAATGACAATAGTATAGATTGTGTGTTATTCATGAGTTACCCTTGAAAGAAAAAAAAACACGAAACCCACACTCTCTAAGTACACTCCACAGAAAACGCAGCTTATTACTTTTGTCTCCCTCTCAAAGTCGCTCCACAGAAAACCTCATCATTTCAAAGGGTAACATGATAATCTTTCTCACCGGAACAGTGAACTCACAACCCCTTGGCTTACTCATACATCCCGTGCCTATTGTTGCAAGGTGAACAGTCGATACACAGTAATAGGCTCACCCATTTGCCTCGCCGCGCCCAGGACTCAACTTGCCTCTTCTTTGCTGTGTGTGTGTGTGTGTGTGTGTGTGTGTGTGTGTGTGTGTGTGTGTGTCTGTGTGTGTGTGTGTGTGTGTGTGTGTGTGTGTAAGCGGGCGCGCGCAAATTACAGGAAGCAGGCCCTACAGTAACCGCTCCCACCTATCAAGCACATCAAGTGGCTGACCTACACTCTGCCTCTCCCGTCTCATGCCCCCCCCCCCACCCCCACACTTCCTCCCTCATGCCCTCCCCGCATCCCCTGCCCTCCACCACGAGCCTCAGTGCCTGCAGCCTCACACCTGTGCTCCCTTAAACCCGCTGGGCATGTGGCGTCTGGCTCTTCTAAGTGTCGCTTCCTTCTTTATATTAAACGCATACATTTTCCTTCCCTTTATCTTCTCTCGTCTTACTCACATATCTACCTTCCTTTTCTTTCCCTCACATACGCACACACGCGCACCACCACCACCACCACCACCATCATCATCATCATCATCATCATCACTATCACTCACTCACAAAGTAAAGCAGTTAAATCGATTGACTAACTTCTCTATTTCTTACCAACACGCACGCACTCTCTCACTCTCTCTAGTATTCCCATGGACTATCAGATTTCTTCACTCTTCTCCCACACAATCCTCCACTTCCTGATGTTCCTCAGTCACTTGAACACATACTAAGACGTGATACATTATACATAAAAAAAAAAACAATAATGAGGCAAGCTGCAAGAGTCCAACGTAATTCCACTTATCATTCTAACCAGTTCAATCTTCTCTGCTCCAAATCAATCTCACTTCTAATTTACTAAGGGTCTATGCGTGGCCTGAACACCTCACTCCTCCACCCCACACTCCTCTGCCTCCTGCTGCCTCTTTGTCATTTGGACATGGAATAAGGACGTGATATATTATGCCCATCAAAGCTATTGCTATCACCGGCTCGGCTCTGTTATCTCAACTCGTGCCGTCCCCCGATAACGCGCAAAAAACTGGAGCAAGAGAAGTACGTAAAAGTTTAATGTGACACTCAGCCCTTGCACGGACGCCGGCTCTCACAACATACGCAGCAAAAGTGTATCAAACAGGGACTCCTGGTTTTTCTTCCCTCCACGCATAAAGTTTACTTCTATGGTGTTATACCTCAGCGTATCAAATCTACCCACTTAGTACCCTTCAATTTTTTAACAGTGTGTTTTTTTTATGTACTAGGGGAAAGCTGTCCGAGGGCAACATAAGACCATGAAAAAGCCCACTAATTTGCTAGTCCCCTTGTAGGTTAAAAAAAAAAGTTAGCCAAAAGACAGGGATAAATGTCTTGAAACCTTCCTCTTTTAAATGAGGTCAAGTCACAGGAACTTCTACTGACTATGCTACTTACTTCTGACTATACTTCGACTGTATATACCTGTTTCTTCTCTTTCCTCTTCACTGACACTGTTCTGTTCTTCCTTACCTGGTACACTTTGGCAACCATGTGCTACGTATACCAGAGTGTACCCACAACTTTATACACACTCCGGTAACACTATAATAGCTGCCCAAAATATATACCCATAGTGCATACGGCTCCACTAATACAATGCCCACACCATGGGAAGTCTTCGCTATAAGAATTAACAAAAATAATTCTGTCGCAAGGCATTTCCACGCACAGAACTAAACACAATGTTGTATATGAAGAGAACAAATACAAACAGCGCCACCAAGCCATGGAAGAGGAGGAGGAGGAGGAGGAGGTGGAGGAGGAGGAGGAGGATGCGTCACAGGCTCCTCTATTATTACACGTCAGTCTTGCAATGCACGCTATTCTGTCACTCCACACACACACACACACACACACACATACACACACACACACACACACACACACACACACACACACACACACACACACACACACACACACAAGCAGAAGCGGTAATGATAAATCTTCCTGTCCTGACATGGTTTATTACTTATCCACTACTGCTACGGCTTCCACCTTCCACTCACTCCACACTCCTCCACAAACCTCCACACTCTTTCACATTCCCACCAGCTTCTATACTTTCCACCGTCCACTGTCACTCTTCCCATTCAATACTCTATTCAAGTCCTCTCCCCCATAAGTCATTGCTCTATTTATACTTATTCTCCTCACGCACTCTCTCTCTCTCTCTCTCTCTCTCTCTCTCTCTCTCTCTCTCTCTCTCTCTCTCTCTCTCTCTCTCTCTCTCTCTCTCTCTCTCTCTAATCCCTCCTCACTCATCCCATCACCACTGCTTGCCAAACTCTTTGTTGTTTGTCCCTTTGTCCTCCTTTTTTCTTTGTTTGTGTTCGTGTTTGTTCCTTACTTCAGTGTATTACTACTACTACTACTACTACTACTACTACTACTACTACTACTACTACTACTACTACTACTACTATTACCACTACTACTACTACTTAACTGCAGAAAATAGAGGCCCAATTGCAAAGTTTCCAATTACACTCAACACTGCACTAATAGGAAAGCCAGAGGGAGAAGTCCAGTATAATGAAAGGGAGGGAAGGCATGGTAATCACTCCCCCCCCCCCACCCCCCAGCTGTTAAACATCGAAATAGAAAGCCATGTTATTTTGATGCTTGAAATAAAAGAGGGGGGAGATGAAAGGAAGGAAAAGGAATTACAAAGCAGAGAAATCGTATATGTTAACAGGAGCATTTAACAAGAGAAGGGGGTTTATGCACTTGTAAAGGTGATTTGGTGTTTAGGCTGTGTTTAAAAGAGATCCAGTTTGAATACAGGCTTTTCTAGTGATTACCTTTTAAGAGAGGATTTATCAAGTGTTTTTTTTTATATATACTGGTAGAAGAAAAACGAAAAGAAGAAGAAGAAGAAGAAGAAGAAGAAGAAGAAGAAGAAGAAGAAGAAGAAGAAGAAGAAGAAGAAGAAGAAGAGGAAGAAGAAGAAGAAGATCTGTAATATCAATAACTGATTCCCATGTATAAAGAAGTGTTACCAACCAAAGACAAAAGTGGGTATAAAAACTTAAGAATTTCCTTCCAAAACTCAAAGAAAAAAAGAAAAAAAATAGGTATGACATTCACGATAAGAAGGACAATCTAAATTTAGTTCTGGAGATATAAGGGATGAAAGAGTAAAGTCACTGGCTTATTCTTGCATTAGTGAGAGGGACAGCACACAGAGAGAAAAGATCAGTGGTAAATGCCACGCAGGAAGGCCAGTGAGAGACGAAACATACGAAGGCGAGGGAGAAAATGCAGAACAGCACGTTCATTTGAAAGGATTCTGAACTTTTCTGACGCAAGACCACCTTTGCCTGACTGAGGTAGTGAGGCAGCAGATCTCAGGTGCACGATAAGGAAAACAAATAGTTACTCTTTAATATTGTCACTGAATTGTTAATCACTAGTTAATTAAATGCCTTTGTGAAACGAACAAAAAGGATTAATTGGGCAGAGCTTTCATGGGATCATTGGATTCTATTTCCTATGTCACTGATTATACGAGAGAGAGAGAGAGAGAGAGAGAGAGAGAGAGAGAGAGAGAGAGAGAGAGAGAGAGAGAGAGAGAGAGAGAGAGAGAGAAGAGAGAGGGAGAGATAGAGAGAGATTTCGAGTGTTCAACTTCAACAGGAAGTCAGGGTTTCTGCTCAGCGTGCTCGTGTCATGTCAGTGTGAACAAAGGAACATGGATGCTAAACACTGTGCTGTTGCTATTACTATTAACACAGCACAGCACACCACACCACACTTCCTCCTCCTCCTTGTAGTAGTAGTAGTAGTAGTAGTAGTAGTAGTAGTAGTAGTAGTAGTAGTAGTAGTAGTTGTTGTTGTTGTTGTTGTTGTTGTTGTAGTAGTAATAACTGGGATGATGTTAAAGAGATAAGGTCATCTACCCCCCACTCCCAGAAAAAAAATAATAGAATTTGTATATCTTGAAGGTGATGTATCAGTAGAAACACGAGCGATGGTTTTACGGAAGAAAAAAAACACATAATCTGTATTTTCACGACATGAAGATAAGATGCTTAGAAATGAGAGTTGACTAATGAGCAAATAAGGAACAGAACTTTCAAGAGACGTAATAATTGAAAAAAAAAAAAAAAAGAAACAAAACCCTGAGATATTTAGGAGGATGTAGTATTGAAGAGATAAGAGGAAGTAACTGAGATGGAAGACTGAGAAGAAAACGGAGGTGAATAGTATGGTACAGATGGAGTCTTTAGGAGGAGGAAGGAATTTTATCAAGAACAATGACAGTGATTGGTTGGAGACACACAGAATGCAATGGGAGTGTTAATGCTATCATCATCAAATCTTAACATTCAAGACCTAACACTTTCAAAACTAGACAATTTTCTTTTGATATTTTATATTCTTATACTACAATCTCGTAAATGGTATCATAGTCATAAAAAAAGCACATTCAAATCAATATAGTCTTATTTTTTCCTTTTCTGTGTCGATTTGAACCATTATTTTTACAGCCTTTTGAAAGGTAACAATGGGCAGCCGTAACAATACAAAGGTTTCATAGTTTCATATGCGAGAAGAGATAGAATTAATTAACCATGTCATTTTTCCTTCATTCTGCGTTGATGTAAACCATTCCTTTACAGTCCTATGAATATCAATGATGGACAATCACAATAGAGACAAAACTGAGACGAGTTTCTTTATAGCGGTAATGATTAAATTGGAGTTATTATTCATTGACGATATTGAGTCTAAGGAAACAAACATTTTTCAATCAAGGGAGGAGATTGAGCAATAAAAGGATTTCCAAATACCAGGGAAAGAAGACAAGTGATATGAATACTATGTTTTATCGCTTTTTTCATGTATACAGGAAGCTGGGCAAGAATAACAGTGATAAAGAAAAACCCAAGGCACCGTAAGAAGTTGTATGATTTTCCAATGAAATAATGAAAGGAAAAACTAGAAAAATGAGAGAGAGAGAGAGAGAGAGAGAGAGAGAGAGAGAGAGAGAGAGAGAGAGAGAGAGAGAGAGAGAGAGAGAGAGAGAGAGAGAGAGAGAGAGATTTTTAAAGATTTTGTAATCATTTATTCATTCATTATTTATCTGGTTATTTTTTATCATTTATTCATTTATCTATTTACTATTACTTTACTATTGTATTATTAAATTCGTAATTACAAAAAAACTATTTTTTTCTTATCATTTACTTATTAATTCAGTTTTACTTTATTTTTGTATTATCAAAACCGCAATTTAAAAAAAAACATGAATTTACAATGGTTTCTGATGCAGATCTTCTAACATCATCATTAGGTTAAAAATATCAATTAATATGGGGTAAATGAGAGAGAGAGAGAGAGAGAGAGAGAGAGAGAGAGAGAGAGAGAGAGAGAACAGTAAACCAACATAGTATAATATATATAGAGAGAGTGTGTGTACATGTGTGTAGTTAGTGCGTGTATGTATGTATATGCGTGTATGTATACTTTTTTGGGGGAAAGGCACACTTGTTGAGGCATGTGTCAAGGAAACACACAGCTACCTGAGACACCCTGTAACCCTGCCACACACCCTGCTCACCCTGTAACCCTCGGCCAACCTCCATCAGCCCTGCCAAGAGATACCAGTGCTCTCATTGTGATTGGAGGTTCAAACAGAAGACACACTTGTTCTGGCATGTGGCAAGGAAACATACAGCTACCTGAGACACCCTGTAACCCTGCCACACCCTATAATCCTGCCCCACACCCCCTGCTACCCTTGGCCAACCTCCACCAGCCCTGCCAAGCTCTCAAGTCAATAGTGTGTTAATGGGAAAGATTAGTTTTATTCTTGACATAAGGTTGAAACAGACATATTAGCAGGTGAAGGAAGTCTAAAATCTCCCCTGCCAAATCATGCCCAGCCCTGCCAAGCCATGTCAAGCCCTACCCAGCCCTGGCAAGCCCTGCCAAGCCATGTCAAGCCCTAACAAGCCCTGCCAAACCATGTCTAGCCCTGCCTAGCCCTCATGTCAATAGTTACAGGTAAGATTTCAGGGTTCTTCTAATCTTGGCAAGGTTGAAACAGGTGATACAATTTTAAGGCCTTCCCTGTCAACACCCTACCACCTTACTTACCATTCCCTGTCAAGCCCTACCCAGCCCTACGCAGCCCTGCCGAGCCCTGCCAAGCCCCTGGAACCTCTCAAACTGTGTAGCACGAGGGTTTTAAAATGGAAATCAAGGAAATGAGAAATTTTAAGGGCTTTTCTGCCATATTTACCCTGTCAGACCCTGTTAACCCCTGACAGATGAGGCCAGGAGGAGGATAAAAGGAAGTAAATAGAGGTTAAGGAAACACAGGATGAATTATGTCTGAAAAAGGTGAAAAATGATAACACTTTCAAGAGGAATGAATGGCTGGAAATGTCAGTTTAATGCTAGAATATGTCTGGAAATCCCTAAATTATGTCTGAAAAAGTGAAAATGGTAGCGTTTTGAAGAGGAATGGCTGGAAATGTCAGTTTAATGCTAGAATATGTCTGGAAATTGCTGGAAATTAAAGAGAGAAAAGAGAAATGGCTAGAAATACCTTTATGATGTCTGAAAAAGTGAAAAATATTAGGGTTTTGAGGAAAAATGGCTGGAAATATTAAGTTTATTGCTAAAATGTCTGGAAATGGCTCGAAAATCCCTAAATTGACTGAAAATTTAATAGAAAAAAGAGAAATGGCTGAAAACATTGGTTTAATGCTAGAATATGTCTGGAAATGGCTGGAAATCCCTAAATTATGTCTGAAGACTGAAGAGAGAAAAAAGATGGCTGAAAATATTGGTTTAAGGCTAGAATATGTCTGGAAATGTTAGTTTAATGCCCAAATATGTCTGGAAATGGCTGAAAATCCCTAATTATGTCTGAAAATAAAATAAAAATAAAAAAGAAATGGCTGGGAATATTAGATATGAGTTAGAAATAAGGTGGAAATGGCTGTGGCTAGAGTATATCTGAGGGGAACAAACACAGGAACAAACTCCCACAAACAGCACAAAATCTATACTAAAAGACCTAAAACTGTGATGTTCTTATTCTTTTTTTTTTCTATTTTTTCGGGTGACAGAATTAAAATTTTAGTGATATTGTGGTGCTCAAGGTTTGTGTGTGTGTGTGTGTGTGTGCTGAGATAGGCACAGTACATCTCTATGGTGAAAAATTGTACGAGAAAATTTTACAGTAGACCTATGAGTAAGTGGTTTAATAGTGTGTACATAAGTAGAGGCCTATAAACCATGGCAAATGGGCCTAATTTTTATATATTGAAATTTTAGGGAACGTGCAATATATTTTAAAGTTATTTTCTATAGGCCTAGGTAGTGTGGAAATTTGGCATGTCTTAAACCCTTCAATACTGTGACATGTGTTTTTATATTAATTCAGCTTATTATTTGACATTGTATAGCTTCACAAACTCCTATAGGGATTAAAATAGTACAAACCCTGGAAATTAATCTACGCCTATAGTAATTACTTCCTTTCTAAGCCTATTTCCAGTCACAAATTCTAAAAGGCCAGAGTCTGTACTGTTATAATCCACACTGGAGTTTCTGAAGGTGTACAAAAAGCCACAAATATTAAGAGGAATTCATA
>JAHFWG010000177.1:1518-4018 GCA_020233015.1 Callinectes sapidus | reverse complement strand
GAATTGGCGACTCTTCCTCTGTCTGGCCACGTTGTTTTTTCTGACACCATTTTCCCATTTCAATAAGGTTAAAAGTCTTGTAGATGCCGGTGTACTCACTGCCCATCGATAGATAAAGCACTATTCTATGTACGGCGTTTGAGCCGCCTGGGGTCGTGTTAGTTTAGGGCCAGAGGGGCTCAGAGTTAGCGTAAGGGAGGTAGCCAGCCAATGAGACACACACACCCCATAGGCAAATCTCGTCCAATCAGCATTTTCTTCCTTATGAAACGCGTTACCATGGGGGGCCAATCAGCACACTGCTACGACAACCTCATGCATGGAGTATGACGAATGACAGTAATAACTTCACCCCCCTCCCCCCTCCCCCCCAACCTCCAACTTCTTTAGCGGATGTATAGCAACATAAATTACAGATTATCATCCAGTCTTTTTCTTTGAATAACAAGTTCCACATGTTAATTAATCCTTTGTTTAACCATCATTACTGAGTTATTTTTTATGATTTCCTCTAACATCTCATAAACCATCCTCCAATTTGTGTTGCTTTCTTTTAAGTAACTATTGTACTGGTACAATATGCATATACAGTATACATGAGAGAGTGAGATGTGATTATACCTGCAATAGGGAAGGTACAGTATGATATTAAACTGGAAACTGCTGTACGTATGCCTTCCTTTGTGGCTTAGCGGTAGACTGCTGTATGTACGCCTTCTGGAAGCGCACTTTTTAAACAGCCACCGTAAAGTTTATTTGATTCGTATTTCTTTGAAGTTATTATTTTTTTTGCATTTTAATAATCTTTCTTTTAGTGATTTTTATCCTCCTAATATAAATTTGGTTTTTCATATCATACTTATAAAGGGAAACAATGGAACTACTATATTTTTATTTTATATAGTTGACATTGCACTCCTCTCATAGATATTAGAGTTTGAGTCTAACAAAACTTGCCATACCCACCCCAAGACACACACACCTTTCCCGCACCCTGCCAAGCCCTGACGCTTGTTTTGGGGCTAGTTAAGGGTGTGTAGAGGTGCGTCAGGGGGATTAGGATTAAGTTAGATTTTGGGGTGTTTTTGAGGTAGATAAGGGTGCATTGGGGGAGACATGTAAAGGGACCTTATATTAGATTTTATTAGGTTAGGGATGGTTTTGGGGGTATTTTTTAAGGTTGTCTTAGGAGTTCAAAGGGTGTTTTTAGGGTGTTTAAGGTTGTTTCTTAAGGCTTTCATGTTTTTTACTGTCTCTGAACACTGCCAAGTTGTAACAGTGGGAGACATGTAAAGGGATGTTAGGTTTCATTAGGTTAGGGGTGGTTTTGGGGGGTATTTTTTAAGGTTGTTTTGGGGTTTTAAGGGTGTTTTTAGGGTGTTTAAGGTTGTTTCTTAAGGTTTTCATGTTTTTTGCTGTCTCTGAACACTGCCAAGTTGTAACAGTTGGAGACATATAAAGGGACATTAGGTTTCATTAGGTTAGGCATGGTTTTGGGGGGTATTTTTCAAGGTTATTTTAGGGGTGTTTTTAGGGCATTTAAGGTTGTTTTTTTAAGGCTTTCATGTTTTTTGCTGTCTCTTAAAACTGCCAAGTTGTAACAGTGGGAGACATGTAAAGGGACATTAGGTTTCATTAGGTTAGGGGTGATTTGGGGGGGGGTATTTTTTAATGTTGTTTTGGGGTTTTAAGGGTGTTTTTAGGTGTTTAAGGTTGTTTCTTAAGGCTTTCATGTTTTTTGCTCTCTCTGAACACTACCACTGTCTTTGGGGAAGTTATTGATGCCTGGAGAGAGAGAGAGAGAGAGAGAGAGAGAGAGAGAGAGAGAGAGAGAGAGAGAGAGAGAGAGAGAGAGAGAGAGAGAGAGAGAGAGAGAGAGAGAGTACAAAATATAGGTATTACTCTATATTCTAATAAAAACCATAATTTTGTAATAACTTCATTGTAATTATGAATTATATATCTACATATATTTCAAAAATTTACCTTTTATTGAGAGAGAGAGAGAGAGAGAGAGAGAGAGAGAGAGAGAGAGAGAGAGAGAGAGAGAGAGAGAGAGTGCTTTTGTGTGTTTCATAATATATATTTACATTTTCACACACGCACACACACACACACAAACATATAGACAGACATAGATACACACATACATACATACATACATACATACACTTTCTGTCCATCCTTCAATATTTCTTCTGAATTCTCTCTCTCTCTCTCTCTCTCTCTAACAGATTCTTGCTGCTTCTCTCCCTCTCTCTCCATCCATCCACTGTAGGTATGTACGTGTGTGTGTGTGTGTGTGTGTGTGTGTGTGTGTGTGTGGTGTGTATGTGTGTGTGTATGCATTGTATTGCTAAGGCCTTGTATGTGTGTGCGTGTGTATGTCAGCTTTGCGGTGTGTCAGTAAAACGCACATGTACGTTTATGCTTTAGTCAACTATGTGTGTACATGATACACACACAAAAGACGTACACACCAGTCTGCTATATACGTACA
>JAHFWG010000443.1:4409-28522 GCA_020233015.1 Callinectes sapidus | reverse complement strand
GGGGGGGCGGTCTCTCACACCACAAAATCTTTCTTCAATAACAGCAACCTCTCTTTTGCCTCTACGAAAACTATAAATATTGCTGAGGAAGAGAGTAGAGACATGAGAAATAGGAGCAATATACAAAAAAGATGATAGACAGGGAGAAAAAAAAAACTTTCTTACAATCACAAAAGCTCTTACACCACAAAACTTTTTCTCAGTAACACCAAGTTCTCTTTTGCCTCTACGGAAACAAAGACAATTACTGAGATATATAGTAAAGATGTGAAAAATAAAAGCAACACACAAAAAGACGATAAAGAGAAGGAAAAAAAAACTTTCCTTCAATGATAAAAGCTCTCTCACACCAACCTCCCTTTTCCTGTCTTCAAGAACCATTACTATCGCTGAGAGAGTACAGATATGAGAAATATTACGAGCAACATATACAAACACAAAAAGAGAGAGAGAAACTTCCCATCACTCACACAAGCTCTCTCTCACACCACAAATCCTTTCCTTAGTGACACCAAACTCTTTTCTCTCTTCAACAACCAAAAATGATATTGAAAAAGAGAGTAAAGATCTGAAAAATAAAAGCAACACACAAAGATGATAGACAGGGAGGAAAAAAAAATCCATTAATCACAAAAGCTCTCTCACACCACAAAACCTTTTTGTGGTGACACCAAACTCTCTTTTCCCTCTTCGAAAACCAAAACTATCACTGAAAAAGAGAGTAGAGACCTGAAAAATACAAGCAACACACAGAAAGATGATAGACAGGGAGAGAGAGCGAGAGAAAAAAACCTTTCCATCAATCACAAAAGCTTTCTCGCATCACAAAACCTTTCCTTAATGACACCAAACTCTCTTTTCCCTCTTCAACAACCAAAAATAATATTGAAAAAGAGAGTAAAGACGTGAAAAATACTTGTAACAAATAAAATAGATGATAGAGAGAGAGAAAAAAACATTCCATCAATTACGAAAGCTTTCTCACACCACTAAACCTCTCCTCAACCTCCTTTTTCCCTCCTCCAGAACCAAAACCATTGCTGAGATGCTGGTGTTGATGGCTGACGGGAAGTGTGGCCCCCCCTCCCTGCCAGCCGCCCCCCAGCAAGGCCACGAGAGCTCCCCAGACACCCCCCAGCCCTGCCTCAGAACCTGCGCCCTCAGAATGAACGGGGTGATGGGACTCGGGGAGAAGAAACACACGCGGAGGGTCATGAACGCCATCAGGTACGCCAAAAGATAGATTATTTTTATCATTTTTTTCATATTTTGTTTTATTTTTTCTTCTCCTTTTCTCCCATGTTTTGTTTTTGACTTATTGGACTTTTATTTTTATCTATTCATTGTTATTTCTTCCAATTTTCTCCTCCTATGGTCTTTAAATTAGTTATATAGCTTTGGAAGTAAACGATATGAAGCCCTTATTCTCTCCCTCTCTCTCTCTCTCTCTCTCTCTCTCTCTCTCTCTCTCTCTCTCTCTCTCTCTCATAAAAGACTACTATAGCTTGCCATGAGTTAAACTGTACAAATATAACTCAACCCTTTTTACTCCAATGAAAACTGAAACACGCAACAGTGATCACCCAAATCTCGATCTTTCCATTATATAACTTTGGGCGTCACCACTGCAGTCTGAGAAAACGAGTGCTGAGAGAAAATGAGTTTTTAACCATACACTACTGCAATATTGAGAGGACCCAAACTCGCGGGTTAGAATCATTTGGATCTAAGGAATTTATACGAGAAGTTAGTTTGTAGTGAATTCCTTCAGTATTGGGACGCATTTTTTACATTTATTCAGCTTACTGCTCAGAAACTCATGTGGGGATCAAAATAATACAGACTCTGGCCATAAATCGTTCCTAATATCAATAAAATCGTCTAATCACACCCAAAACGCATGGTAAAAATGTGTTCTATTACTGAAGAGGTTAAAAATAGATAATGTGTAAACTTAAACTAACTACCTACTTCTGTATTTCCAACTTCCTATGACTTAACTTTAAGAGAAAGGTTTCAAGACATTTTTTCCCTTCCTTTTGGTTAACTCCTTCGAACCTATAAGGGAACTGGCAAATTAATGGGTCTTTTTTTATTGTCTTTGTTATCTCTAGCCAGCTTCCCCCACGCAAATTAAAAAGTATCATTGTTATTAATATTTTTCCTCTCACTAGATCTGGACTGCTCATCTTAGCGTATGGCAGGAAGGAAGGATTGGTGGATTTCATCGGAATACAGGTAAATTATAAGTTTTGTGTGTAATTAGTGTAACAAGTAGTAATAACCTTTGCACAAACTCAAGTTACTGTAGTACCACATTATCCCACAAAATGCATGGTAAACTATTCCTTGTATATATGTGAATGTTCTTAGTTGAGCACAATCCACTATTACTTTCTTGATCTAGTAATTAACACTGTTCTTCCTATTTCAATTACAAAAAGGAAGCATGATATTAACTACATTTCAAAACCTTTTTACTTAGCCCTTTCAGTACTGGGACGCATTTTTGTATCTATTTCACTTATTTGTCAATTTTATACAGCTTCAAAAACTCATGTGGGGATTAAAATAGTACAGACTCCGGCCATTAATCTTACCTCCATAAACCATTCCTAATGTCAATAAAATCGCCTAATCACACCCAAAACCTTGTAGTAAAAATGAATCCCAGTACTGAAGGGGTTAAGCACAAACTATTTCCACTGCTACCTTCTTTAGTGTATTCTAAACCCTGGCACTGTAGCTAAGCCTTCCCTCATCACCCAGAACGTGGTACAGGGACATGTCAAGGCACTGATGGCACTCCTGCAGGAACAGAACCTCACTACTACTCAAGACATCAATGCAAACCTTCTCACTCCGTGCAAGATTGAAAGCTGTGACAGACAAGACTCCACTTCAGTATTAACCAGTTCTTGCTCAGTGACTTCTTCAGACACATCATCAGAGTGTCTATCCAGATTTCCAAGTTCTGTTACACCTTCAGTATGTTCTAGTCCTCCTCCCTGTGTATCTGGTCAGGCATTCTTCATCAGTGACTCAGCCCCCGTCAGTCACTTTGAGTACTTCAGACCACTGTTTGAAGGGCTTGGCTACTCCTTCCCTCCCCTCACACTACCTCTCTGGGTCATCCTACTTGTTGCTTACCTACAAGAGTTCATGTATTGCCTAGTGCACAGGTTCTTCCCATTCACACCCTTCGTCACCCCTGCTGAGGCTTACAAGTCTGGCGTCACTCACTACTGTAGCTGTAGGAAGGCCATGGGTGCCTTTGATTACTCCCCCACAAGACCCAATGACTTGAGGCAGGTGGTGGAGTACTACAAGGCTCAGGGGTGCACCAAGACTCACAAGACTGGCCTGGTGTCACTGCTCCCACTAGCATTGTTCTTCATCCTTCCTGTGTTCATCCTCCTCATTGTTTTGTAGTTTTGAGATGGTGTAAGTTGTAATTGTGCATGATTGCATGATGTATTATTTTTTGTATAATATAACCTTTGTATGGGAGTGCTATTTTCATTACTCTTATAGAACATTGCCAACTGCCAGTGATGCATGTGTTGATTTGTAGCTCAGGACCTTTACTACCAGTGTATCCTGTTTATAAGTACCTTTCATATTCCTTTTACTGGTGAGTGATGGAGGCCAGCACTATAAGGAGCTAAGTAATGACACACAGTTATTCTATAAAGTAATTATTTTCACATATACAATCAGAATTCACCAGGATATCAATTCTGACAAGAGGTGGTTATGGTGCGTCTCTCTCTACTTGAGGACTCCCAGGCTACTCAAGTTTCCAGGAATGGTGGATGTTTTGTCATTAAGAGTATCACCTTTGACTTTAAATAGTTATCATATTTCTGTACAAGTTGAAGGGAAGGCCAAGACACCCTAGACTGCCTGTTGGAGGAGTGATGTGTAGCGGTTGATCTTGCTGGCCATGGACATGTCAATGTACTTGTCACCAATAGAGACCAGCATGCCTCCAATGATGGTTGGGTCCACCTTGGTGGTCACCTTGATGGTCTCCCCAGACTTGACAAATGCCTTCAGTGTGGCCTCCAGCTCCTTCATGGTGGGGGCGTCCAGGGCCTGCACCACACACACACACACACACAGAAAGGAAGAGACAGTGTTACTTCAATCATTTCTGTTGCTCTAAGGATTCTATTCTCAAATGTCTATCTGTCAACTTTCAATGATCTTTAGTGGGAATTTGTTCTTTTCCAAGGTGTTTTCATAATTCCTGGGACAATTTAACAAGGTTCCATATCATTAGTGGGAAAGATACCTGTGAAAACATGACTGATTGTCTATGATTTTTGAAAATGAAAGCCCACAGCATTACAGAATACAAATATTCTTCTGATAGTAATATAATAGTGTTTTAGTATATTTGTTATCAGAATACAACACCTATAATGCTCAATGATAAATCTTCAGACCTCAGAACAATGCAAGATATACCACACCAGAGTTTTCAAGGAAGGTTGCTGCAATGTGAAGTTCTCTAAGCACCTTCCTAGCTTGAGATAAGTGTACAGCTCCACACAACCTTACCTTGGCAGTGGTGACCTCACAGAGCACCTCCCCTCGCACGGCTGCCATGATGGTGCCGAATGCATTGACCACACCCTCAATGTTGGCGGAGCGGCCATTCTCCACAAGGGTGTCTGAGGGAACAACAGTACAGTCAGATACAAAGTGACTTATTAAGAACATAGGAAAATGAGGCTGTCAGACCTACTCATGGCAGTCCCTATATGAACACCTCTACCTATTTCCACCCATCATCCTCATCCATAAACTTGTCCAATCTTTTTTTGAATTGTCAGAGGAAGTACTGTCAGATCAATGAAGCATCTCTCTCTTGAATCTTCCCTCCTGTTCTGAGCACTATCATTCCATTCCTAGGGCCCAATGAGGCCTCTCTCTCTTGAACCTTCCCTCCTGTTCTGAGCATTATTATACTGTCCCTAGTGCTCAACCTCACTCGTGGAACCAAAGACAACAACAGGAAAGACTGGTGTACTTGATATCAGAGCAAAGAGGATTGTAGTCTACTCTTCATACTGGAAAATATGAAAGAACTCACAGAAAAAGCATACAGCCATATCAAAGGTGTGAATAAACTATTTTCCTGAAGGACTCATATACAAGATCACTGTTGTTTAAACTGAAAACAGAGAAATGAGTAAAATTATTGAGGGTGTGAGAGTGTGATGGGAGGAAACCAGAGACAAGGACACTCACAGAGGAGGTTTGCTGTGAGAGGACTGGCCTTCTTCTTGGTGACGACAGAGTTGATGGCTTCCTTCTTGAGGTCCTTACTGAGCAGCGGGTTCAGGACGAACTCCTTCAGCTGGCCATCACTCTTCAGCAGTGCCTGCAGCGAGGAACATCATTACTATAACAACCTTACAATTTTCCTTAGTGACTTACTGACAAATTAATTAATCTATACAATTCAATTTTGACTTCATACTAACAATATTAACTCCTTTAGTACTGGGATGTATTTTCATATTTATTTTGCTTATTATTTGGTAACTTCATACAACTTCAAGAACTAATGTAAGGATTGAAATAGTACAGACTGGCTATTAATCTTCAACCCTACCTAATCTCAATAAAATTGTCTAAATACACCAAAAACTCATGGTAAAAATGTGACCCCAGTACTGAAAGAGATAAACATTCAAATTTTCTACATAATTCAAAAGAAGTACATGATCATACTTAGTTCAACAAGTTCACAGTTTTCATAAGCAATTTATGGAATGATACAACTTAATTTTGACTGCTTTCAATCCCAAGAATTCTTAATCTTATTTAAGGTTAGCTTAGGTTTACATAAAAAAGAAAAAAAATGGCTCGACAGTGTAAGGTTAAATTATGTTAGGTTAGCTTACGTTTACACACACAAAAAATTACTCGACAGTGTAAAGTTAAAGTAGGTTAGGTTAGGTTACATTTACACACAAAAAAAATTATGAGACAGTGTAAGGTTAGCTTTGGTTTACATAAAAAAAGATAAAAAATAAAAAAATGACAAGACCGTGATATCCTTACAGAGAAGTCCTTGAGGTCCTTATCAACGGCATCGAGGGCCTTCGACTTGGAGGCAGCGGAGTAGAGGGCAGTGGCATAGCGACCCTCAACACCGAACAACTGGATGGGCGGCTGGAAGGTGAAGCAAGGTCAGGTAAGGCTAAGTATGAGGAAAACACGGTGTCATCATTAATGCAGATTAGGGTGGTCACATGTCAAAATTCAGTTGCTTATCTAAATAACAGCCCACTTCTCTCCCCATTACCTAAAAATACTCCATTTACCTCCCTTTCACCTAGAAACACCCTATTTCTTCCCCTTTCTCACCATCTTACCTAAAAACACCCCATTTTCTCCCTTTCATCTAAAAACAACAACTTTTTTTCTTTTTTCTCTCTCACTTAAAACATATTCTTTTCCTTTTCCCACTCTTGGCCAAAAAAAATGCATTTCTCTACTTATAACCTAAACAGATGCTATTTCTCTCACTTTTCTCTAAAAACACCCTATTTTTTTCCCGTTTCTCACCTAAAAAGCCCTTTCTCTCTCTCTCTCTCTGTCTAATAAAAACACCTTATTTTTTCCCTTTTCTCCCTCTTATACTTATACAACACCTTACTTCTCTCCCAGCCACTGTTGCTTACCTGCACCAGCTGCTGACGCGCCACAGAGGTGGAGAAGGACCTGGACTGGAGAGAGAGGGAGATTAATTAACACAGGTGAGGTGGCAGTGATATTTACCTGTCACTTGCTTGATTTTTGTCCTTAATTCTTAGTGTCATTTTGTGGATTTCAAGTTTTTTTTCGTAAGGTCCTGATAATTAGATGAATGTTGCCGTGCTATTTCATGTTACGTTAGGTTAGGTTTGGTTTGTCCTTAGATCGTTCCTGTTTGTTATTTTTTTTATATTTTCCTACAAGTGGCACATTTTTGTCTAAGAGTTGTTTTTTTTTCACAGTCACCATATATCATCTACTTTGTCTCCCCCTAAAACCTCCAATCCCCCCCTTCCCCCTGGGGATGGTGTGGGGAGGAGGGGATAGAGGAAAAATAAAACAATAAATACATCAATAGAAATATGAAGAAAAAGCAAAGATCACAGGAGACCGAACAAAATCACATCATACCCTATCATATCAATAAAATCCAATATAATAACCAAATCACATCATATACCAATAACAACCAATATAAATACAAAGCCACATCATATATCAATAAAATCCAATATAAGAACACGAACATACGTAACATTAACCCAAAAATACACTGGTAAACTCTGGAACTCACTACCTGCTTCTGTATTTCCAATTTTCTATGACTTGACTTGATTTAAGAGAAAGGTTTCAAGATATTTATCCGTCTTTTGGCTAACTCCTTAAAACCTACAAGGGACTGGCAAATTAGTGGGCATTTTTATTGACTAATGATGCCATTGACCAAGTTTTTCCCCTCTTACGCTTAAATGACAGGAAAGTCTTTACAAAATCACTTCAAATAAGAATAATAATAAAAAAACGTGAAATTAAGCTGATATACGAAAAAAAAACCCACTGGGGAACAAAAACCTTCGATATTTCACAAACCACCAACTAAAACCCCATGACGCCTTGACACACACAACCCACAACACTCACCAACAACACTAACACCCACAAAACCACAGCAAAATCCCTCCCAGTGAAGCAAATCAACAATAATAATAACCTTTACACTCCTTCACCACAATCAGCTGATCACCTCAAAGCCGGAGTCTCTTAATTAACTCTTTCCCTTCATCTCTCAGTGTTCTCAAGCTTTCAGCAATATCTATGCATACTCAAGTGGTATTTTAGTGGTTTATTTGTCCCTTAGGCCGAGGTTGGGGGGTTAAATTGAGGAATATTCGTCTTACCAGGATACCAAACCGAGCAGCCATTGTGAAGGGGAGACCGGTGACTCTAAATGTCGACATGTTTTATGTTTGGTCTATAGTTCTTATCTTACTTTGCTTCTCCTGTTTTATTGTGTTGATAAATTATGAGGTTTGTTTTTATGGTATTTTAATTGTTTTGTTTGTCTTTGTTCGTGTTTTCTTTGAGGGGTGTCTTGTTTTATACTTGTGATTCTGACTACTTTGCTTTCGTTATTGCGTCTTTTTTACATGGTTTGTGTAGTTTCGTATTTATTCATTTGTTTTCTGTAGTTATAGTTTGCATATGCGTGTTGAAGTATGAATTGCTGTTCTTTTATATATAAGATGTCTCATTTTGACTATTTTCTTATTGATTTGGGCTTTAAGTTAGCGTTTCCTGCAATTACCTGTGCAAAAGCTAAGCGGTTTTCATTTAGAATTATTCATTTACATAGATTTTTGGCACAGATATCAATATAGAGAATTTTATGCATGAGGCTTAGGATATTAGGTTAGATGGGCAGAAAAAAGTACTCTACCAATGCAAATTTATATAATAGACACAATGAATAAAGAAAAATGTGAAATACAGTAATAGTAGGAAGGGAAAACACACCAGAAAAAGTTAAATAAAGCAAACTAAGCCATGGATAAGAGGCAAGCGTGTCACAACGCTTAGCTCTCTCTCCATCATTTTTTTTTCCAAAGGCTCTTCTAGCTGAAGACACGTGTTTTTTGTGGTATTTTAATGGTTCTAGAACACACACAAATAAAGAAGAAACCGTCACCCAAGGTAAGAAATAAAAATAAAAATAAAAAATAGCGCAAGAAATATGTCTCGGAGAATCTACTGTTAAGAAAGCAAAATTTGGTAAAGTTTTTTTTTAAGGTGTGGCGTGCATCTGCCGTGCTACGAGTTATACAGTTGCAGTGCTAGTTCGTCAGTTGCCAAGTTTGACACCTATCATGTGAGGCGCCCCGTGCAGAAACAAGGTAAGCGACAGTCGGCTCGAAACCGAGTTTTCACGTGCATCGTATAGACAAATTCATGCTGTTACACGTGGTATATGTCGTTTACCTCAAATCGACTTGGAAATGTCCTTAAGGTTTAAATTCCTACTATTATCCAGCAGATTTCGGAGCGGGAGTGAGGCAAGTGACTGAGGGAAGGGTGCGTCCAATCAGGCATCCACGGCCGTGTCTGAGGTGTTGCCTCATCGCCCGCCAACCAATCCCCGGCCAGCCCAGCCTCAGTATTGCCATGCGACACCACCTTGAGCACTATTACTCTGTGTTGCTCTCCTTTTTGTGTTTTTTTTTGTGCTGCATCATGGCTGACGGTGAAGGACATAACATAGCAGAGTGTGCTTCACCCTCTAGTTCCCGGAAACGATCTAGAAACGAGCGGAATTGGAAGAAAAATGTGGCTAAAGAAAGGCGTAACTCTGGTAAACAATACACATCTGTCTCTACAGGGAAGAAGGTGGCGGAGCGTACTGTGGGGCCCCCATGTGGTTGCCGTATGGGGTGTTTTGCCCTTGTTGGGCAGGCAAATATTGATGCTATCTTCAGTAACTTTTGGAAGAGTGGGAATTGGGATATACAGACAGCTTACATCCAGAAACATACAACATCCAAGCCTGTGAAACGCCACCGCTCTGCTGCTGTTGACAAACGAAAAAACTTCACTCACGTCTACCATGTCAGTGTTGATGGTAAACTGGTTACAGTATGCAAGACTGCGTTTTCCAACATTCATGGCATTTCCAAAGGTAGAGTGAACCGTGCCCTTGCTATTGTGACAGCAACAGGTGTATTCATACCGGACCAGAGAGGCAAGGCAGGCCCACATAACAAGATATCGGAGGAGCGTACAGCGAAGATTTTGGAGCACATAAAAGGGTTTCCTACTATAACGAATCATTTTTCCAGGAAGAGCAGCCCTAATGTGCGTTATCTCGACACCGACATCTACAGCAGAATACAGATGCACGAACTCTACTGGGAATGGCTGGCTGACAAATATCCAGATGAGGTGCCGTGCTCCTTGCACTACTACATCGATGTTATGAAGGCCCACTTTCCGCATATAAAATTGCACAAACCTGATAAGGACACCTGCGAGTCATGTGGTGATTATGCTATCATGTCCAAGGATCCATTACTTACAGAAGACGACCGGAAGACGAATAAAATACGTCATACTCACCACCTGGCCAAGGCGCAGAAGGGGTGCAGGTTGCCCAAGACGTTGGTTGAGAGTACACCTCACACTACCATGGTTGTCTCTATGGACTTACAACAGGCTCTCCCCACACCCAAGATTTCGACTGGTATTGCCTTCTATAAAAGGAAAATGTGGACATACAACTTCAATGTCCGTGACTATAAGACTGGCAAGGCTTACATGTTCGTGTGGGACGAGGTAACGGCAAAAACCGGGGCGGTGGAGATTGCCAGCTGTTTGAACAAATTCGTGGACAATTTCGTATCCAGGGAGGTCACTGACATCTACAATTTCTCAGACAACTGTTCTGGTCAGAACAAGAATCATACCCTCCTTTTGTTCTACCTCTCTATGATACATACCGGACGCTTCAAGAACATCCATCATGTGTACTTCCCGGCTGGCCACACATACATGGATTCCGATACTGACTACGCCCTTATTGAGAAGAATCTGCGGGAGACCAACTATGTGTTCACGCCAGATGAACACATCCAGATAATCAAGAACACAAGAAGGGCCCAAGCTGACAACTCCTCCAAGGCCTTTGAGGTTGTCCGGATGGAGCAGGCAGACTTCCTGGACTATGAGTGCCTCGAGAAAAACAGTACTATGCGCAACCCCACAAGCACAAGATTCATAGATTCGTGTTATTTCACCCTGTCCCATACCAACCCATCTGGATATTTCTGTGACTCAAACTATGTCACCCTCGACGGTGATGCTGGGGAACACGTGAGGCTTGCAAAGGGTGTGGGTGAGAGGGCAGACAGAGCCTTCAACCTTGGACTCTGTGCTGTTCCCCAGAAATACACTAAGCCCATCCCTCTGGCAAAACCCAAGCTAGAAGACTTGAAAGTGCTTGTCAGTGACATGGTGCCACCCTTCATCCGCCGACGGTACTGGGATAAAATCCTGGGCCAAACAGATGATCCCGAGGCTGATTCCGATGTCAAGACAGAGGCTGTAGATGACCTTGACCCTATCCCGTGTGTTATGGTTAAGGAGGAAGACCTGGATGAGGGTGATATCTTCGACTATCAATAAGCTAAAATAGAATTAAAAAAAAAAAAAAAAAAAAGGAAAAAAACATGGAAAAATTATAAAATAGAAAAGTAATAAGAATAAGTTATAAGTTATTAAGTGCTAACAGGTGTCATTATAATGTGTCATTATAACCACTACATGAGAATAACATACAATTATTATAAGTGCGAATAATAACAAGTGACAATAATCTACCACTATACAAGGGTCGGGGTCATTAGCCATAGTACAGCCTCTCGGCACTCGGATTCTACCTCATTACCTCAGTACCTCAAACCAACACCTGGTGAGTACCAAAGTACCAGCATAATCCCATGGACAGTAACTGTTGTGGAAAGATGAAACAGACGGCAGTCAAAATATTTACTTTTTTTTACTACTCTCTGTTTCACCTGTCCACAACTGTACCTATCATTTACATACATTAAGCAGTAGAATGTTAAAACTTAATATTAATAATATGGTCAAAAGCATAGTCTAGCAGACGAGAAAACAGCGTTTGACAGTCCGTGGCGAGGTATGCGAGCCACGCCGCACCGCAGGTACATACCTCCAGACAGTGAGGTACGTCTTGCCTTGGGGTGAGTGAGGGGCCGGCGAGAGCGCCACACTTTAAAGTTTAAACGCTGTTGTGAGGCATGCTGAGCTTGAAACATTTCACCTTTGAAACCAAGGATGTTATTAATATGAATCCTTGTTTGAAACTTATGTGCGATATTCTCATTGTGTGATAAGGAAGGCTATTGAACATGCGAGGGACATTGTAATGGATAGTAAGAAGGCGGTGTTCAAGTTTTATGCCGAGGAACTTGGCAGATACACGGGTGAAAACGAAGTACTTTGACGTTGATTGCACGTTGGATGGCTCATGGCACACATCCCATCTTTGTGCCGCTGCTGCTGCTGCTGTTATTGAAGTGAACACACCCACTACTAGACACTGAGTAAGACGTGTGTACAAAAAGGCAGAAATGAAGGAAAATATACGTTGTCTGACCTTTCTTTGTAACCCTTCAAGAAACAGTGCAAGGTGGTAGAGTACTTATTATAGGACATGTCTGTCTGTGATTTTTAATTTTTTTTTTTTTAATGTGGGGAGTGCTTTTGTAAGACCTCTGTAAGTAAAGAAATATGGCAGTTTTATTTCTTATTACGTTAGGTTTGGTTAGATTTAGTTTGGTTTGTCGTCAAATGTTTTGCAGCAATTTTTCACAGCATTACCCTAAAATTGGCGCATTCCGTCCTTAGAGTTTTCAGAATGCCACGTTTCACCCTTTATTGTACTTCCTGCCCAATCCCCAATGCCCCACAGTCCCATAAGCTTGTTTGTAGAGAGTTTTGGGGAGGGGTAAGAGAAATCTGCAAAAGTTGAATGTTGAAAATTACAGGAATTTTATTAATGTTGCAATTTATTTATTTATTTATTTGTTTATATTTTTAACAACCTATCCAAGCAGGGCTCACTAGTGCATTAACCTAACCAAATATAAACCTAACCTAATTAATGTTACGACTAGTTTATTTGTTTCTTTATTTTTTTTGTCCTAATCTATCCAAGTTGCCCTCACTAGCACATTATTGTAATCAAACATACCCTTAATCTAACCTAAAAAAGTGCCAAAAAGATTACAGTTATGCCTTACCAGTGAGGTGAAGATATTGTCAGGGCAGTGGAGAGGCATAATATATCAGCTCCGTTAAAGTATTGGTGTTGTTATTTATTCTTATTTTTATTGGTGGATTGGTTGCTTCCATGATTTTTGAGTAGTAATGGTAATAACAGCATTGGTTAATGAACATGTGGCACCCCTTCATTACATCAGTATATTGCATTTTGAAAAATTTTGTCAAGTATCTTGTTTAGTACTTGTTTTGTTCCTGCCAAAAATTGACATTGTTTGCTTCACTTCCATCCAGTGAGTTGTCACATTAACAGATGACAGTGAGTCTTTACAGAACTCTTGACTTTTCTCTAAAACAAAAGAATTTTTTTCCATATATAGCAACCAACCCACAAGGATCTTTATTCCAGACATGGCAACCCACAAAGATGTTTATTTTGGGTTCAACAATGTGCAAAGATCTTTGTTATAGACAATGTAGCTCACACCGAGATGTTTATTCCAGGAGACCTGACAGCAGCAGGTGTAGGTGTACCAGCATGCACCACCACAGCAGCAGAGATGGGACATTGCACACAGCTGCCGGCAGGACACTGAAGCTGTATAATGTGAGGCATCCCACCTGATGACACTGGTATGGCATCTTGTTTACTTGTTATGCCTTTGTCTAATGTTCAATTATTTTTTTTTATTTAAAAAGGGTAACTGGGCAAGGGTAGAATTGTTTTTCCCCTTGGTCGTAGCTCCTCGAGTAAAAAAAAATGTATCTTTGATCATCCCAAAGAAGTCTATGTTTTTTATTTATAATTTTAGTTTATTTCAGTAGCCATGTTTAAATCTAGATATGATATATAAACCCCTTTTGTACTGGGACGTTTTTACCATAAGTTTTGTGCATGATTAGATGATTTTGTTGACATTAAGGATGTATGGTGGTTGGAAGATTAATGGCCAGAATTTACACTCTCTTAATCCCTACTTGAATTTCGGAAGCTGTATAAAATTGCCCAAAATAAGCAGCATAAATATGAAAATCCATCCCATGTTAATGTTAATCGCTTCAGTACTGGAACACATTTTCATATTTATTCTGCTTCTTATTTGTCAAATTTCAAAAACTTCAGAAATTCATGTGGGGGATTTGTAAATAGTATAGACTGGCCATTAATCTTCTGACCTCCATAGACCTACTCTAATGTCAATAAAAGTGTGTGATCCCCCAAAAAACGCATGGTAAAAATGTGTCCCAGTACTGAAGAGGTTAACAAGAGGCAATGTGTAAACTCTGGAACTCCCTACCTACCTGCTTTTGTATTTCCTAGTTCCTATGGCTTGATTATTTTGTAGGATCATTTCAAGACATTTATTGCTATTTTTTGGCTGACTCTTTCAGACCTGTAAAGGGGCTGGTAATTATTGGACTCTTTTTTTTTTTTTATTGTCTTATGTTGCCCTTGGCCAGTTTCCTCTTCACAGAACAAAATATATGGCTAACTTTTACTCATATTACAGATACAGAAGACAAAAAGCAAGAGTCTTCCTGAAGAATACTGCAACACCAGACATCTGCCCGTCCATCACCAAGAACCAACTCTGACACCGCACCACCACACCGCCACATCACCACATGCCATCACCTCTCAGACCCCAGTGACAGGTTAGCAGGTGTTTTGTTAGCATGTTGGGTGTGTACATGTGTCTGTCTTCATCCCTCATCTGCAGTTAAGCTCTTCAGTACTGGGATGCATTTTATATTTATTCTGCTTATTATTTGTTGATTCTGGACAGCTTCGGAAACTCATTTGGGGATTAGAATAGTACAGACTGTAGCCATTAATCTTCTGACCTCCATAGATCCTTCCTAATGTCAATAAGATTGTCTAATTGCACCCAAAAACTCATGGTAAAAATATGTCCCAGTACTGAAGAGGTTGAGCTTAAACCTGACTCAATTTCACTTTGTACTTAATAATGGTCCATCTTCATTACATTTCCCATATCTACTAAACCAAACTTCTTGTCCTGTCCACTTTACACTGATGACACCACCCTTCACTTTTTCATGTCAACACACTCTGTGGTCAATAACGTACAAATTTTTCAATGTTCTTTATTCAATTTTAATAATGAAATATTTGCTTCCTACATCAAATATTTTGGGATAACTTAAACATATGATTAAAGTCAAGAATTAAGACATGAATAACTTGTACTGATCACTACTGGCCTGCAGCTCTTATTTATTATCTTATAAACTTAATCCACTGTGGTCTTCATTGTCAGGTCTGAAGAAATAAGAGATGAGGGCCATGAGTTATCAGGATGTGTTTCTAAGCCATGTCATGTCCCATTGACCACAAGCACTGCACTGTTGTCTTAGTTCCCTACACTGATCTGTTTCCACTTGTCATTACTACACCAGGAGAAACAAGCCCCACTCACCAGATCACCCAGCATGCTTCCAACAGTCCTGGCCCGTATTAACAGAGATTTATTAGTATGTCACTTTTCTTAAACTAATTTCTAGTCTTACAATTCACCTTAACCTCCTGAAATTGGTGTTGTACTTAGCCAATATCTCATCACCAGCTTCAGACGTACTGCCGATGTGGTAATGGCAAAAGTGCAACACCAATTTTGTCAGGTTGAGATGGATTTTAAGGCTAGAGATTTGTTCAAGAAAAGGTTATATACTTTAGAACCTCTGTTAATACGCGCCTTACATTTCCTACCTACCAGAGGCATTATTGTACTTAAACTTGTCCAGCGAGATGTCGGATTACTACCTCACTACCTCACCTTTTTATTGAAGAAATATGGACTGGAAGTGGTAGTGCAGTGTTCTGTTGTGATGTGTTGGTGAGGTCAGAGGGGTAGTGGGTGCTTGCCGTGTTGTTGTGCTAGTGTAATGAAGGAAAATGTATATTTCAAAATTGCTTCATAGTTTTAAGGAATCTATAGTTTATGGTGACACTGACAATTAACCTATATTCTTGTCTCTTCCTTAACAGGATGACCAGCACTGTCTGCACTGGTGTGGTGTGGACTTGCCAGTCTCCCATACTGCCCTGCACCAGTGAAGACCAGCAGCAGCCCACCACTGGAGGAGAAGACATCAGTGGCTCCCAGTGGCCCAAGAAACTGGGCTGCAGTGAAGAGAGCACCAGGTGGACCAGCATGTTGTCTGGCCTGGACGCTCCCTACCTCACCAGTATTTGTGGAAGAAGGACAACAAGAGTGTTGATAAGTGCCTTGGAAAAAATGTATGAAACTACAATTAGAAGAGGACAAACTGAAGTAGCTCACCATAGGGGTGTAAAAAGTGGCCTTAAAACTCTACTAAGTTGAAAATACTCCGAAGACTCTCCGGAGATTTTGCAATGGAGAAATCAGGTAAATTTAATAAAGATAATTTGGGGAACAGGTTTTACTATTTGGTAATTGCTACACACACTACTACAAAATCTCCGGAGAGTCTTCGGAGTATTTTTGACTTAAACATTTAAGTATGGGCACTGTCATCATCCTCTTGTAGTGGTGTGGATGTCCCGGTGCAGAAAGGAAGACCAAACTGCTTTCATTGTCACCTCCAGTGGTGAGGTAGGGCATCCTTGGCAGGGGATATGGCAAGTCCAGTGGGTGACAGCACTGCCTCTTGAGGGTTCTTACTCCAGGTGTAGCCGTGGGAGGGTGGTGGTGGTGGTGGCACTCCCCTAGCAGCCTCTTCAGTCATGGACTCCTGAAGGTCACTCATTCTTCTCAGGCTGCAGGTTTTCCTTCACTTTGGGTCTTGCAAGCTGGAAAAACAGGAAATTTTAGATAGAATTCTGACACCCTTTAAAATAAATAGCCTTAAGCATATCAAAAAGCAAAAGTGATGGTATAGTAGGTATATCACAATAACAACTATAACTTCAAGTAACTTTTATACTTCAGTAGCAGGGCAAGGTTTTAGAATAGTAAAAATAACTTACCTATTGATTCTTTGGTGTTTACTTGCTCCTTTCTTTGATCTGCCTTCAGTCCTCAAACTTGTCACCTTAGCCTTCCTGCTTCTCATGTCACCACTGCCACCACCGCCACTGCCACCACCACCACCACCACCAGGCATCGTGTGGAGAGGGTTGTACTCCTTCAACCTGAAAAGAAATATGTCCAGTGAATCTTTAAATCAGTTGTGTATGGCTAATAAATGTAATCAGTTATACATGATGTTTTCTGTACATTTGAGTATGACTGGTTGATTTGATTCTGTTCTTGAGGTGACTGGTTCTCACATACACTAAAATGACGAGATACCAATGTATTCTGAAACACAGCACTGCAACTCCCTATATTGGGACACATTTTTATTAGGAAAGATCTATGGAGGTCAGAGGATAAATGGCCAGAGTCTGTACTATTTCAATCCCTCACACAAGTTCCTGAAGCTGTAGAAAATCAACAAATAATAAGGAGAATGAATCTGAAAATGCATTCCAGTATGAAGGGAGTTTAAAGGTTCTGCTTCAAGCCAACACATCCTTTCAATGGTGGTTTGTTGGTTCTATTGACAGATTACCAAGACTTTTACTTTAACAACCAAAGAAATACTCTACAACCTCACCACTGTGGAAGCAACCTATAACTTGGTATTGGGCGTTGTCATACCCCTCTGTGGTGTTGTCATCCCAGCCCCTGAGTAGCCTGACATGACCTGACCTGACCTGACCTGGCTAACCATGACCTTCAGGGGAGGATCTTGGGATTGACATGACAAGGACACTGGGGCGACATCGCTACACATCCAGCCTGTACATGCTGTGGAATGTGGCAGATGTACAGCATTGTTCTCCACAGCGGCAAGGACAGGAAATTATCATTAGAGAGGGAGGAGAGGGCTGAGGGAGTGGTTGGGGTGAAAAGTGGGGGGCTTCTCATGAAAGTCATCACAGGGGGGAAGTATTGATGGTAAATTGTTATGTATGAATACCAAGGGGACTGAAGGGGTTGCTTGGCTTGCTATGGGGGGGAGGGGGAGGCTCAAGTGGTTCCTTAGCGCCGCCACTGCATCTCCAAGTCAAAAACCATTCAGTAACCCATGTAGGAAATATCTAGAGAGAGAGAGAGATACACACTTCGTCCCTCAGGAAGTTCTCAAATGTATTAATTATGCTCATATCTTTCCTCACTTAAATTATTGTAATCCTATCTGGTCAAACACTTACCTACCCCACTCACCTGTATCACCTGAATGTCATACACACACAAAATATTAGAATAATGACCAACAGTGATTTCTGTTCACACATACTCCACCTTTGTTTAAATCATTCAATATTCTAAACCTGACTGATTTATCTAAGCTGAATATTGCATGCTATATGTATACCCAGATCAAATCTAACCAGTATAATATCCAGCCCCTTCACTCATATTGCACGAGCAACCAAAATTCTTTGCCTAATCTCAGACACAAACCAACATTGTTCAGTCATTCATCATCTCATCTTGGACCTGAAATATGGAATAAAACTCACAGCCGCATCAAACAATCACCCAATCAGTCTACAGTACTTTAGAAATAGCTACAAAAAACACTTAGTCTCTCTACCTACTTCCTTAGCAAATGTCTTCCTCCCTAACCTTATAATTCAGAGAATTATACTTTACATCATGTTATTAAAAAGTGTATCTCATAGACTGTTGGTAACACCCAGGGGGGGATCAGACATTAACACATTGATTTGCAAATGTAATCAAATTGTGTTATGAAACCTTTTCAACATTTATATTGCATTCTATTTATATTAATCTTACTGCTTCAACACAGGTTTTTGTCTTAACCATCTTTGTGAATAATTATTTTGTTTTGTTTTTTATTTTCAAGAGGACTATCGTTTCTGTATTTCATTATCAGAGAATGTCTTGCCTTTTGTTACTTTGTTACCTTGAACATAGGATTTTGTCATAACAAATACCACCATTGAATAATTACTTTGTTATGTCTATTATTTTCAAGAGGCCTATCATTACTCTATTGTATTGTCAGAGGATGTCTTTTCTTTTCTTTTTCATTTATTTTATTTTATTTTGTTACTTTTTTACCTGTCATAAGTTGCCTCCAAAGCATTCTGCTTCATAAGGGCTGTTTTGTCAAAATAATGAATGTAATCAACTTACACTTGTAAAAGAAACATAATAAACTGTTAAACTGAGAGAGAGAGAGAGAGAGAGAGAGAGAGAGAGAGAGAGAGAGAGAGAGAGATCGGCGTGCGTGTGGAGTGAAGTGAAGACGTGACAACAAAAATGCCTTACAGGTGCAGCCAGCCAGCCAGTCAGCGCTCAAAGCATGTCACACTTCACTCTGGTTCCTTTATAATCACCTCTACAGGTAAAAAAAAAAAAAAAAAGAAAAAAAAATGCCAGAGAGAATAATTAAAAGGAGAAGCATCGGACCCTGAAATGCCTTAACACGCAGAGAACACTTTACAATGTTCGTTATCATTAATTGTCTCATTCCCTTCCTTAACAGTACATACCAATGTTATTTTCTTACTTTTTAACAGTTTTGAATCCATCACTTTTTTTTTTCATCCTGTCTTTCTTCCGACAATAACACCTCTCCCCCTTCCTCCCTTCTCTCTCTCTCTCTCTCTCTCTCTCTCTCTCTCGACGAAACACTGATCTCATCTCACGTCATTAACAAACATTGACCCCTTCAGTACTGGGACACTTTTTCCACGAGTTTTGGGTGTGATTAGACGATTTTATTGGCATCTATAAGACTATGGAGGTGAGATTACTGGCCGGTTTGTATAATTTCAACTCCCACACGAAGTTCTGAGGGTGTATAAAATCAGCAAATAATAAGCAGAATAGATATGAAAATGCATCTCAGTACTGGAGGGATTAATAGTTGGAAATGAGTGATTATCAGAAATCTTCCTCTTTCCTTAGCAATACACACGAAATCACTTTAAATTTTCTTTCGTTGTTTCACTTCCGTCATTATAAACACGAATTTTAGCTTTATTATTTTTCTTCCACAGTTGTTATTCTTACATAAAAAGTTAACAATCATCTTGTACGTTAATTATCTCCACCTTCCTCACAGTACTTAATTTCTCATACCATTCCCTATTTTGGCAATTATCTGAACACTAATACTTGTCTTTCTTCCCTGTAATTGACGATCTAAACATAAGACTATTAATTATTTCCTTCCTTCTCATACTCCACTACAACTAAATATTTCGAGCTCCACTGGTTCACGTTAATTAAACCAACAGGTAATTATCAGTCATAGTTTACCTAACAAGCAGATACTAGTTAGCTATTCACTAACCACTATCTAATACGAACCCAACACGAGGTACATATTGCTTATAGTTTTGTCTCTAAATGTCTCTAAATCAACAGACAACCCATAATCATCCAGGTTTCTTTTCCACAAGATTAAGTATTTTCTCTCATCTACGTATCATAACTCAACACTGATAGTTACTTCTTTCCTTCTCCTACTACACACACAGCTAAATATTTCATGCCCACAGGTTCACGTTCACTAAACCATCAGTTAATTATCAGTCATATAGTTACGCGCTTACCTAACAAGCAGACGGTAGTTGACAATTCACTAACCACTAAGATTTACCTCTCTCTCTCTCTCTCTCTCTCTCTCTCTCTCTCTCTCTCTCTCTCCTTACACAACAGTACTGAATCTCGCTTATCGTTTCGTCTGTGACTCAACAAACAACTGTTAATTAGCCATCCATTCCACAAGATCACTTATGAATGTCCAACGTAACTATGTAACTACCAGTTCATCATTTCCTCTCACGAACCATCAAGTTTTAAGTTTTCTAACACTTTCTTGTAATTACTCAGTCACTACACAAGCATTACACAGTTACCATAATTTCCCTTAATTTACATGACTATCATTCTCGTTGTATTTTTCCCCCTCCCGAACCATCAAATCCTTCCTCTAACAATTACTCATTCAATACACTAACAAGCATTATGTAGTTGGCGATTTTCCCTTAATTGACACGACTTTCTTTTTCAGAATTATTTAAATGATCACCAATGTATAATTTTCCCTTCAGAAAAATCCTATCTCTAACACTATTTCTTATAATTGCTCAGTCACTACACTAACAAGCATTACGTAGTTGACAATTTTCCCGTAATATACATGGTTTTCTGATTCTCTCTACCATTACTGCACGTACCTTTCACCAATGCCTGGGACATCTGAGTGGTTCTCCCCAAGTTTCTCCTGCAATAGTTTTCAGCACATGTCTCCTTCGCGTCTCTCACCGTAATGACGCACATAGAACCTGAAAAGACACACACATATATAGTTTGTCACCAATCTAACAAGTTCACAGTAATTAATCCTTTCAGTACTGGGACGTATTTCCCATATTATTGTTTATTATTTGTCGATTCTATACAGCTTCAGAAACTCGGGTAGGGATTAAAGTAGTACAGACTGAACATTAATCTCCTCACCCCGATGGATCCGTTCTAATGTTAATATAATCGTTTAATCACATCCAAAACTCATAAAAGTGTCTCAATACTGAAGGGATTAAGTCTCACCTGCAACAGTTTCCAGCGTCCTTCCCTCCTTCGCGTCCTTCCTGTTTGTGACGCATCTGAAACCCGAAGGAAGAGTTATATAAATTGTCAACGATCTAACAAGCTCACGGTAGTTACTAATTACCGAACTTACTAATTATTTTCTTCTTGCCTCCCTTTCCTTTCATTTATCACACTGGTCTACGCCATTAATTATCTCCCATTCTTTCTTACCTTAATTCGTAAAGTCAATTCACCCACATACCTTGATACGTGGAAACTGACTTCACATGTTCCTCTCTCGGTGTCCTAACCTCAACTGACAGAGGGCGAGGAGGAGGGAAGGGGAAGGGAAGCAGCTCTGACAGGGACGGGGGAACTAATACCAACGGAGGCGAAATTCTCGGAAACAAACACCTACGCGGCAACTGTCCTCCCTCCCACTGGTTGTAACTTGGAATCCGTTCACCAGGTGTCTCTGTTCACCTTATATTGGGTCTGACAATGTGCAAAATCAACGCAATACCTCCACCAGTATAGTATTACGGGAGTTTTCAATGGTGTTTTTGTTTATGGTTCTTGGGACGGATTAACTAGATTTCTATATTACCAATAGAAGGAACGGTCTTGAAAACCAGATTAATACTCAATTATCTTTGTGGCCTCAGAAAATAGTGAGACAGTGAAGCGAATCAGAACATAAACCTTTTTATCTTTATCATTTTCCGTCGTCTAAGTCTTCTAACAAGCTGAAAGGCAAGGCAGTAGCATTTCAGCTCCTACACTTCTGGGAGATGGTTTTATATTTATTCTGCTTATTATTTGGGGATTTTATACAGCTTCAGAAACTCATGTGGGATTTGAAATAGTACAGACTCTGGCCATTAATCTTCTGACCTCCATAAACCCTTCCTAATGTCAATAAAATCATCTATTCATGCCCCAAACTTGCGGTAAAAATGTGTTCCAGTACTGGAGGGGTTAAAGGGTGTTTTCATGATTCCACTGTGAGTTTGATATGGTCAGTGATGAAAGGAAGCTGAGACAATGCCTGTGAAGAAAGTAAACAAGAGGAGGATAGCAGAGGTAAAAATTAGTGCATTCTATTAGTGAGAAGATGAGGAAGGACAGAGGAACAGTGAAGATGGAAGGTATTTGAAACACAACAGAGATACGTTAAAGGATAAATGATGAGAGAAGAGTTTGGAATATGGAAGTACAAGGAAAAAGAGGAACAGGAATGGGAGGGAAGGTATTGAAAGACAGCAGGAACATATAATAAGGGATAAATGAGGAAAAAAAGAGTTCGGGATATGAAAATGCAGGGGAGGACGGAGGAACAGGAAAGGTGGAAGGTATTTTAATGATAACAAGGACACATTATAAGTAAGGATTAAATTTAATGATGAGACAAGAGTTTGGGATACAGAAGTGCAAGGATGGGGCAGGAACGGGAAGGTGAAAGGTATTTGAAAGATAATAAGGACTCGTTATAAGAAAGGAAATATAAATAATGATGAGAGAAAAGTTCAGGAAGGTATTTAAACCACAGCAAGAACATGTTATAAGAAGGAATAAGTGAAAGAAAAGTCCGAGATATGAGAGAGCAAGGAAGGAGAAGAGAAAGACCAAAATTAGAGATGGAAAGATTGCATGCAAGATAACGAGAGAGATAAGGGACAATTAACCCCTTTAGTACTAGAACGCATTTTCATATTTATTCTAGTTATCATTTGTCGATTTTCTGCAGCTTCAGAAACTCACGTGGGGATCAAAATAGTACAGACTGTGGCTATTAATCTTCTGACCTCCATAGACCCTCCCTGACGCCAGTAAAATAGTCTAATTATATACAAAACTTATGATAAAAATGTGTCCCAGTACTGAAGGGGTTAAGATAGCAGCACGGCAGGTCACAAGGGATATGTTGGGCGGGTCATGAGAAAAGTGATCATATACAGAAATGTAATAATAAACTGAAGGTGATCGTTAGTTAGGAAAACATATCCATGGGAACCCGTACAACGAGAGAGAGAGAGAGAGAGAGAGAGAGAGAGAGAGAGAGAGAGAGAGAGAGAGAGAGAGAGAGAGCCACCGCGCAGAGAGCAGTGCCGGGTCTCGTTGGCTCTCGCATCTCGGTCGGGCCAGTGTCGGTGTGACTGCCGTGGAGGGAGGTACGCTGCTCCTGCCTTCTGGTCCCCGCCGCTCGCTTGGCTCCTCACTCGGGGCCCCGCTGGCTATGGTGAAGGTACAGCAGACGGAGCCGCGCCAAGGTGTCGGTGAGGCAGGCCCGTGCTGAGTGGAGGGGCGGGGAGAGAGAGAGAGAGAGACAGGGGAACGTGAGGTGAAGGAAAGTAATTTTGAAGTAAAGGTGGACAGTTTTTAACCCTCGTCGCCCCACGATGAAGCGGCGACTCATACGGCATGTGGTGATTCAGGTGTGCTTTGCGGTCACTCTCATGATTGCAGGTGAGTTACGATGCCCAACTGTGTGTACGTGCGTGTGTGTGTCTGTGTGTTTGCCCCAGCCTGCCTCCAATACCCTCAGTACCCTCTCTAGTGCCTCAACACCAACACTGCAACACACCAACACTGCAACACCAACATTCCCTTTAAAAACACCCCTAACCTGCCGCGTCCAGTGTTGCGGAAATTTTTGGGAACACTGTGTTGCATTGGTCACCCCGCGGGAGTCAG
>JAHFWG010000656.1:41453-53141 GCA_020233015.1 Callinectes sapidus | reverse complement strand
CAGCTATCTCCACCCCTTACACGCACGGAAATGACTTGACACTCACCGTAGTATTCATAGAAAGCGTTAAATTTGACTATTGATCCCAAATAAACAGTCCAGAAACGAAGAAAATATCCTGATATATGAGCCGGCTGGCGGAGGCCCCGTGGTGGGGTACGGCCCCCCTCCTATCTCACTCCCACCTTCATTAAACTTAAACTTGACCACGAAAGCTATGTCTGAATGGCTTATATGAAAGCTTAATACCATTGCTGCATACTGTGGCAATATGAACCTGTAATGATTGACAGATATGGCTTAAAATGACCGATGAAATAAGAATCCAAGATGATGCTGCGGGTGTTGGGTGGTGACTCACCTTACATAAACCTTGATACACGGCTGGTCACTTGAACCCTACAGTATTTCAGGTAAAGATCGTCTTAATACGCCACTACAGCGGGAAAAACATCGTGAAATACCGCTATTTACTTTAAACAGAGAGTTTTTCAGGTAGAAATCGCCCGTATCCGCTCAAGCAGAGGCTTTTCAATAGGTTAGACGCAGCGCACCACCCCGCACCTTACCACAGGACACACTGACTCGCCTCCATCCTGCCGGACACCCCACACACACCCCACCCACCCTCATGGATGGCTGGCCTGGAACTAGCATAGTATTATTTTAACAGCTGCCAAAAAGTGGTTGTATTTTTCCATGTTTCTCTTGACGCAGCTAAGAAATCGAGTAGGTTATATGCAAAGAACGTAGATAGACTGTAGATAAAGATGTGTATAACCCCATAAACGCCACAAATAACTTGATTAGCGAAAGAAAACACCGGTAAAATAAATGGAAGCAACAAAGCCGACCGTAAGTCATGTCTACCCTTACTCGGAGCAAAAAGTAGTGGTATTTTTCAATGGTTCTCTTGACATAGCTAAGAAATCGAGTGGGTAATATGCAAAGAACATAGATAGATAATAGATAAACACGTATATAACCCCACAAATGTCAAACTAAAGCGAATTAGCGAAAGAAACGCGAAAATTAACGGAGAAACAAGGTAAGTGATGTTTACCGGCACTCAGAGCAAAAAGTAGTCGTATTTTTCCATGTTTCTCTTGCCACAGCTAAGAAATCGAGTAGATAATATGCAAGGAACATAGATAGACAATAGATGAACATGTATATAACCCCTTAAACGTCAAACTAAAGCGAATTAGCGAAAGAAAAACACGCAAATTAATGGGGAAACAAGGACGACCGAACCATGTTTACCCACACTTGGAACAAAAAGTAGTTGTATTTTTCCATGGTTCTCTTGACACAGCTATGAAATCGAGTAGGTTGTATGCAAAGAGCATAGATAGACAATAGATAAACATGTATATAACTCCATAAACGCTGCAAATAAACCTGATTATCGAAAGAAAACACACGTAAAATGAGTGGAAGGAACAAGGCCGACCGTTAGTCATGTCTACCCCCCCTCGGAGCAAAAAGTAGTGGTATTTTTCAATGGTTCTCTTGACACAGCTGAGAAATCGAGTAGGTTATATTCAAAGAACATAGATCAGTGGTTCTCAAAGTGGGCGGTACCGCCCCCCTAGGGGCTGTGAAACGATCTTGGGGGGCGGTGAGGCGAAAGGGGGCGGTAGGGGGGCGGTAGGGTGGCATCAGGAGCAGCTAATATATACGTTTGTTTTTACAAAACCTAAATGACATAATACATGTCCTGACAGGTTGTTTTCGTTTATCCTTCTCCATGGACTACCACTTTTCTCACATCGATAAAAGCAGAAAACGATCCTGTGTGCAACACCACACACTCACACCATCGTTACAATAGCTTTATTTTGTTACGGAGTTCGTTGTCCAAGTCATAAATAGGTCCGAATGTCTGCTTGACATTTCTACACAACGCGTACGTTACGTGACGCACGCCGCCAAGTCAGATATATATATATATATATATATATATATATATATATATATATATATATATATATATATATATATATATATATATATATATATATATATATATAAGTTTGTGTTCGCCTGTATGTGTGAGGGGGGCGCTAGGAATCCACCTGTTAGCCAAGGGGGCGTTAGTCTGTAAAAGTTTGAGAACCACTCGTCTAAAGGTTATTGAGTGTGTGTGTGTGGTGGGGGGTGCATTTTTTATCCCCAATTTTTTTTATTATCCCTAAAACCTTCCTCTTATATACAAAAATAAATAAATTCTAAGTCTAAAGGGTATTAAATTGGGGGGGGGGGGGCGCTTTTTACCCCTCATTTTGTGTTATCCCCAATACCTCCATCTTGTATAAAAAAAAGGACAGAAAAAGGATCAATATTCATCCTATTCTAAATTCTGAAATGAGCGTGAGTCTAAAGGTTATTGGTTGTGCCTACGCCAATAATCCTTTGTCTGGGTACACTCACACGTTAATTAGCCACAATAGAACTAAGTAACCATGCACGTACCCAGCTGTCACTAAACCTGCTTCTGGAATTAAGGTATAGGGAGAGAGGCAGGGAGAGGGAGAGGGAGGAGGGGAGGATGATGCTGGAATTAGCTCACTGGAAGCCTGGAATATAACAGGGGGTCATTGGACAGTTAGTAGAATAATGCTCTGGAACTGTCATGGAAATAGCATAAGACAATAAGAGACGCCAAGCCAAGCCAAGCCAAGCCAAGGCAAGCCATCAGCCATACTCTTGAAGCTCTCTGGTTGAAATAGAAAGGAAAAGAAAAGATAATGCCGGAAAAGGACTGAGTGAAAGGAAGAGATGACGAAGAAGGAAAGGGAATGAAATCTAAAAGAAAAATTAACAATGATGTATAGTACTGAAGTGAAGTAAAAAATAGTCACAACAAACAAACATAGGAAAGGAAAGGAAATAATACTGGAAGAGAAAACGAAGTGAAAGGAAAAGACGAAGTAAAAGGAAAGTGAATGAAACTTAAAAAGAAAAGAACAATGATGTATAGTACTGAAGTGAAGGCAAAATAGTCACAAAAAAACAACATAAATGGGAAAGGAAAGGAGAGACTACAGGAAGAGAGACAAAGTAAAAAGGAAGAGATGACGAAAAAGGAAAGGGAATAAAACCTAAAAGAAAAAATTGAACAATGATTTATAGTACTGAAGTGAAGGTAAAATAATTACGACAAACAAACATAAATAGAAAAGGAAAGGAGGGAATACCGAAAGAGAGACAAAGTATAAGAAAGAAATGAAGATAAAGGAAAGAGTGAATGAAAGCCCTCCAAAAGAACAATGAAATATAAGACTGAAGGCAAATCACCACAACAAACAAACATAAATAAGAAAGGAAAGGAGAGAATACTGAAAGAGAGACAAAGTGGAAGAAAGAGATGAAGAAAAAGGAAAGAGTAAATAAAAGCCCAAACACAACAATGAAATGAAAGCAAGTAGTCGCAATAAACAACTAAACAAATAGAAAAGGGAAGGAAGAATGCTGGAAGTAGATGAAAAGGGGGAATAAATGAAAGCTTGAAAAAGAACAATGAAATGAAAGACTGAAATGAAGGCAAGTAGTCACAATAAACAAGTAAATATAAATGGAAAAGAAAGAATAAGTGAAAGAAATAGATGAAGAAAAGGAAAAAAATTATTCATAGCCACTAGAAGAAAATAGAAACAGTGAAATACATGACCGAAAAAAAGATAGACGACCACAAAAAAGCAAAAAAAGGAAAAAAAAGAGAAACAAGATGAAACAAAAGAACATCTAAAAAAAGAAAGGAAAGCCACAAGAAGAAAAAAACACACACACACACCCCAGAAAAAGACCAAGACATAAAAATAGGAAGAAAGAAACACAGCAGAAGAAAGAAGAAGAAAAAAGGAAAGAAAAGAAACATTCACGGGAGACACAATAAGCCATCACCATTACAAAAAAGGTAAAGACGTTGAAGGCAGAGACGAAGAAAAGGACAAACCACAAAAATAAAACCGCGAAGAAGAAGAAGAAAAAAAAAAAGAAGAGGAAGAGGAGGAGGAGGAGGAGGAAGAGGGGAGGTGAAGTCTACGCAAAAGAATATAAAGGAAAATAAACAAACAATAAACTATCTAAGCTGTTAGCAAGAAAACAACAATAACATCATCATCATCATCATCAACAACAACAACAACAGCAACAACACAGAAGAAGAAGAAGAACTACAACAACATCCACATCAACACCAACAAGAAAAAGGGATAAAGGAGAAGGAGAACAGCAACAATAGAAAGAAAACCAATAAATAGTAACCAAAACAAGCTGAGAATCACAACAACACACATAACAGGAGAGAAAGAGAGAAGAGAGAAGAAGTGAAGGAACTTAGGACCACAACACACAAAACAAGAGAGAAAGAGTGAAGGAACCCATAAAGAGAGAAGAGAGAAGGAGGAAGGAACCCAAGAAAGAAAGGAACCCAGAAAGAAAGGAAAGGGAAGGAGAAGGAGTAAAGAAACCCTGAAAGAGAGAAGAGAGAGTAGAAGAAGGAGTGAAGGAACCCAGATAGAGAGAAGAGAGAAGGAGGAATGAACTCAGGAAAGGAAAGAAAGGAACCCAGAAAGAAAGAAAAGAGAAGGAGGAGTAAAGGAACTCAGAAAGAGAGAAGAGAGAGAAGAAGGAGTGAAGGAAAGCACATAGAGAGAGAAGAGAGAGGAGTGAAGAAACCCAGAAAAAGAGAAGAACGAAGAAGGAGAGAAGGAATCCCAGAACCACAACACACACAAAACAGGAGAGAGAGAGAGAGAGAGGAGTGAAGGAGTGAAGGAACCCAGGACAGATAAACAAGCCACCGTCAGGATACCAACGTTCAAGGAGGCAGGGGGAAGGAAGGAAGGGAGAGGGATGGGGTGTAGGATGAGGTCAGGGGGGGTGGGGGGTGGGAGGGGGGGGAGTATGACCTGCAGGATGTGGTCACTGGAGCTGAGACTGATTGCATCGCATGAAAGGGAGGAGAGCTGCATTGAATTACAACATGAGAAGCAGAAGGCGGAGCAGCAGAAGGAGGAGGAGGAGGAGGAGAGAGGAGGAGGAGGAGGAGGAGGTAGTCTGGGGCCGTATTAATAGAGATGCTTATGTATTTAGCTTAGATTAATTTCTAGACTTAAAATCCGTCTTAACGTAACCTATTTTGGTGTACTTTAATCATTACCTCGACAGGAGTTTTAAGTGTACTGGTGATGAGGTAATGGTTTAAGTACAACACCAATTTAAGTTAAGATGGATTTTAAGACTAGAAATTGGTCAAAGAAAAAGATACACTTCTTTATGGTGTGGTGTGGTGTGGTGTAGTGGGGAGGGTGGAGAGAGGTTGGTAAAATTATGGTATCTTTTTAGTGTTGAGTGTGGTGATAGTATAGTGTGGGTGTGGTGATGGTGAGGGTGTAGTGTGTTGTGGTGAGGGTGTAGTGTGGGAATGAGAGGAAGTTTAGCAAGATGTCCTTTAGTATTGGCTGAGGCAGGTGTGTTTAGCCAGCTGTGCACTGTTACGCTCTGTTTGTCACTGAATAATTCGTGAAAAAAAATATGAAATCTAACCTTTTTCTCCAGTAAATTAACTAACCATATAAACAACGAATTATTTAACGAACAAACTAACAAACTATCTAATCAACAAGACCAACTGCTGTGTGTGTGTGTGTGTGTGTGTGTGTGTGTGTGTGTGTGGTGTCGGTGTATGCAGGTCAGTTTCTCTCCCGGGTTTCAAGGTCTGTGCCGGAGCAATGATATGCCACCGGGGGCACGTGCACAGGAGAGCTGCGCCAGTCACCACCCACACTCCCTCCACTGGCCCTGCATTCCTTCTGTCCATTTTCCATTTTTTATGTAAGAGGGAGAAACTGGCCAAGGGTAACAAAAACAATGAAAATAAGAAAAGATCCATTAATTTGTCTGTTCTGTTAGATAGTCCACTTTGATAACATCCTCATTCATTTACCCTTACACGTGGGAGTGCCTGTATAAAGGTTGTCTGTGTATCATCACCCATCATCATCACCCATCACCACCATCCATCACCACCACCCATCATAATCACCCATCACCACCACCCATCACCATCCCATGCAGGTGTCTAATACTTCAAACCTCACCAGTAATGACTCGCCAATGACTTACATGATGGCGGTGGTGAAAAAGTGTGACCATAAAGTCTTTTGTTATGAATACCTACCACTGTAAATTTCCTCCGGTCATTAACATTCATAAGTCCATGTAGTATTTTGAAAGCTCCCTAATGATTCACCACTGAAAACTGATTACTGAGTGTTTTTATTTATTTTTTATTTATTTATTTATTTATACAATATGGGAATTTATGAGTTAATGAAGACTTTTTATCTGAAAGTCCACCCATTTGGGAACCGTTATCCGGAGTGGATGCCCAATCTCCCCCTCGGACCGTGGACAGGATTCGAACCCGTGTACTTGTGGGATCCCAATGCCCCCAGAGCTCACGTGAATCCAGTGTTTGTTGTTCCATTCACTGATCACTGAGTCTGTCCCCGCGTCCCAATGCGTTAGTCACCTGCTGGGATGGGTTGTTTGCCTCGTTAAGTGTGTGTTGAATTGCTTGTCATTGGAACTGTTCATTATTTTTGTTCTATTTTTATGTGTGACTGTTTTGTTTTTAGATTCTTGTTATGTTTTTTCTTTATGTTGAGCTATCTATGGATTTATATCAGTTATAGTAGTAATGTTAGTAACTATTTAGGTAATGTTTGTTACTGTGCATTGCCTGATCTTAAAAAAATTACTTAGGAGATAATATTTTTTGGTTTATGTTTGTAAGTGTTCATTTTTTGACCACCATCACTACATCCACCAACCTTACATCCACCACATCCACTACTAACATTACCACCCACATCCATTACATCCACCACTAACATTACACCTACACAGTGATGCAGGAATGACTTGTTTACCAGCGCTGCATACATCATAAACACCCACACAGCAGCAGCACAGCCAATACCAGACGCATCACCACCATCACCATTACCATCACCACCCACCATCACCACCACCACTTGCCATCACCACCCACCATCACCATCACCACCACCATCACCACTCACCACCACCACCACTCACCACCATCACCACTCACCACAATCACTACCGCAACTAAGGACTTCACCACACTGGGTACTCTTGCCAACATCACAGGAAATTTTAGGCTCCATCTCCACCGATATTCAAAGCGAGATAAGAACAAACAGACCGTCAAGTAGAATCGTAGATGACTGGGATAGAAAGGTTCAATTAACAGGTAGAGAGTAGAAGAAGGAGTGAAGGAACCCAGATAGAGAGAAGAGAGGAGGAATGAACCCAGGAAAGAAAGAAAAGAGAAGGAGAAGGAGTACAGAAACCGAGAAAGAGAGAAGAGAGAGAAGAAGGAGTGAAGGAACCCAGAACGAGAGAAGAGAGAAGGATGAATGAACCAAGGAAAGGAAAGAAAGAAACCCAGAAAGAGAGAAAAGAGGATCCAAGTGCGCATGGGTTCGAATCCTGGCTACGGTCTGAGGGGAGATTGGGCATCCACTCGGGGTAACGGTTCCCAAATGGGTGGGCTTTCAGATAGGGGGGTCTCGATTAGGTGGTCTCCTTTAGTCCATAAATTACCATAAAAAGTCCACTTTGTATAGATAAATAAAAAAAAAAAGGGGGGGGGGATAGGATAGGTTCAATAATGGTGTTCGTGAGTTTATATAGATAATAGAAAGGTTTGATTAATGAAGAGGTAGGGAGAAATGCGTTGAAAATGAGTACAATAGGGATAGGATAGACTCAGTAATGATATAGAGAATAGACAGGTTTGATTGATTAAGAGATAGGGAGAAATACGTTGATTTGAATAGAAGAGGGATTGGATAGACTTAATATTTTCTCATGTAAGAGAGGATAAATGGCCAAGATCAACAAAAAACAGTGAAAATGAAAAACCCGCTAATTTGCCAGTTCCCTTAAAGGTCAAAAGAACTAACCGAAAGCCAGGAACGAATGTCTTGAAACCTCCCTCTTAGATAAAGTCAAGTCATAGGAAGTTGGAAATACAGAAGCAGGCAGGGAGTTCCAGAGTGTACCAGAGGAATGAGTGATTGGGAGTACTGCTTAACTCTTGCATTAGGGAGTTGGACAGAATAGGGATGAGAGGAAGAGGAAAGCCTTGTGAGGTGTGTGTTTTGTTCTTCCTTCCCTCCTTCTTCCTCTCTACTATTTATTCCTTCATACTCCTGATGATTGGTAGTACTGGTTAACTCTTGCATTAGGGAGTTGAACAGAATAGGAAAGAAAGCCTTGTAGGGGTGTATGTTTTGTTCTTCCTTACCTCCTTCTTCCTCTCTACTATTTATTCTTTCACACTCCTAATGATTGGCAGTACTGGTTAACTTGCATTAGAGAGTTGGACAGAATAAGATAGTGATTTCATTGAGTTTATATAGCGAAAATTGAGGTGAATGTAACTAATGCTCTTCACGTAATGTTTCCTTCTAGTGTGTCTGTCGACCACTGCGCGGCATAATAAAGGTAAACCCAAGGCAAGGATCGTAAAAATATGCACGTCAATATACGTAGTGCGTAGAAAAAAATATATATTGGAAGAGAAACTCGGGAAAAAAAAATATATAGTGAGGCTGAAGGTTTAGGAAGATATCTCAACTTTTTTTTACTTTTTTCTTTTTCTTCACTTAACCTTAGAGTGGAGAGGGAAAAAAGAAGTCATAAAAAACTTCCTAGTCTTGTCTACATATATTTTCCCTTCCTGTATTTTTTTCTCATGCCTCAGCGTGTGGAATCATCTTACGTTTTCAGTGATGTGTGAGACAGGGAGAGAAATGTTTATATATATCTTATACATATAAACCAACTACAACTTCTTCAGAGATTAAAAACTTGCTTGTTGTAGAAACCCAAAAGTTGTACCTGCAGTGTGGGGGAACTGTCAAGCTCCATATGTTTCCCCTTGACCTTCCACACACACACACGCACACACACAAACACACACACACACACACACACACACACACACACACACACACACACACACACACACACACACACACACACACACACACACACACACACGGACACACATCTTGCCCTACCTTCCGCGTCTTTTGAAGGGGAAAGATAAGGTATAAAGCTTTGTACATTGATATATTTTTTTTCCTCCATTTTCAATCCACCAATTAGTCTGTTTTCATTCTTTCCCGTTTTCCTTTATTTAACTTCTGATAAGGAAACAAAAAAAGAAAGAAAGAAAAAAAAAAGCTATACTAGATAATAATTTTTGCCTCCACTATCCATTTAACGCAATACAACATAGTCTTAAAACAACGAAATCTTAACAAATATTAACAAAAAAGATAGAAAAGGGGACTATTTATTGAAGTCTTTTGTTAGTAGTCCTAAAATAATGAAATCTTAGCAAATATCAACAAAAAAAGATAGAAAAGACGAATACTTATTGAAGTTTTTAGTTAGTAGACCTAAAACAAAGAAATCTTAACAAAAATCAACAAAAAAGATAGAAGAGATGATAATTTATTGAAGCCTTTAGTTAGTAGTCCTAAAACAACGAAATCTTCACCAATATCAACAAAAAAATAGAAAAGACGAATAGTTATTGAACAGTTTTTAGTTAGTAGATCTAAACCAAAGAAATCTTAACCAATATCAACAAGAGAGATAGAAAAGAGGACGATTTATTGAACATTTTGTAATTGGTAGTACTAAAGTAACAAAATCTTAACCAATATCAACAAGAAAGATAAGACGAATACTTATTGAACATCTTTTACTTGGTAGTCCTAAAACAAAGAAATCTTAACAAATATCAACAACAAAGATAGAAAAGACGAATACTTATTAAACAGTTTTTAGTTAGTAGTCCTAAAATAACGAAATCTTGACAAACATCAACAAGCAAGATAGAAAAGACGAATACATATTGAACACCTTTGAGTTGGTATAGAGTGGTCTGAGACGGCTGTGTGTTGGGACGTACTATCTATCTCTGAGGTGCTTTGTTAATTAACACGGAAGACTAACCAAATCCCCCAAACAGTCTTAACTCTTTCACTGCGACGCACACCACAGCATAACACAGTCCTAAAACAGTGAAATCTTAACGAAAATCGGCAAGAAATATAGAAAAGATAAATAAAAAGAGTCTAGTTGAAGAGTCTTTAGTTAACAGAATGCTTTGAAATGGCAGTGAGTTAATTAAGGGGAAAGATCTCAGTGGTGGTTTGTTGATGAGGAAGATGAACTAAATAAAGTGTTCAGTCAGTCAGTCAGTCAGTCAGTTAGTCAGTCAGCTAGTCAATCAGTCAATCAATGTTAATAAGGAAGGTTTGTTAATAAGAAAGATGAACCAAATCACAAGAAAAAAGGGTTAAATCAATCACTCACTCACTCACTCACTTTGTAAATTTCGTAACCTCTGAAGGTGAAAAAAAAAAACTATTGTAAATTAAACATATCCCTTTATCTAAAATTCCCCACGCTAAAGCAACCAATTAATCCGTTAAACTAAACCCAGACGGAAGACACCACCACCACCACCACCGCCACCACCACCACCACCACCACCACCACCACCACCACCACCACCACCACCACCACCACCACCACCACCACACCCTAAATAAGTCAACCTTTAACGTGCAGTGAAATTACATGCAAAGGGCGATTCGTAGAGAGAGAGAGAGAGAGAGAGAGAGAGAGAGAGAGAGAGAGAGAGAGAGTGAGAGTGAGAGAGAGAGAGAGTCGGACACTTACGGACTGGTTACGACTTTTACAGCGCAGTGATAGGAATGTTGTCTTTGATCTCCAGTCTTGTGCTATCAGTGCGGGGCCGCTTTGATTGGGTGCGGGGCAGGTGGTGGTGGTGGTGGTGGTGGTGTTGGTTGGTGGGGAGACATCTAGTGGCGAGACCAGAAAGTGATGTAGTGTTCTGTTTTTGTAGATTGTGTTTCCTCTGTGTGTGTGTGTGTGTGTGTGTGTGTGTGTGTGTGTGTGTGTGTGTGTGTGTGTGTGGAAAGCTTGAGAAAATTGTCTTACTTAGAGAAAATTATGTACAAAAAAAAAAGGAAAAAAAGAGAAAGAATGGAGTAATGGATAATGGAGGCAAAAATATTATCTAGTGTACCTTGTTTCTCTTTTCTTCCTTTTCTTGTTTCCTTTCACTTTCTGGTCTCGCCGCTTTAGATTACTTTAGGACTTTGTTACTTTAGGACTACCAACTGAATGTGTCTTGTGTGTCTATTCCCCCTTCGAGACACCCACACACCCACACACCCGTCCTTCCCCCAACAGGTGTGGCGTGAGAGGAGTGCAGGTGTGGCGGCGTGGCCATGGATCGTCCAGGAGTGCACCTTCGACCCCTTGCTCCCCACCACCCACACCACGCCCACACCCACGGCTCGGCTCCCCAGGCCCACGGATCCGCTCCCTACACCCACGGACCACCCACCCACGCCCATGGCCCGCCCACACACACCGCAGCACACCCTTACTCCGCGCCCTACACCCTTGGCTCCTCCTCCGCCGCCGCCGCCCACACGCACGCCCATGGTCCCCACCCGCCATCCTACACCCACGGACCGCCCGCCCACGCTCATTTTAACAGCGCCGCGTCCGCCTCCGCCGCCACGCCCACCGCCA
>JAHFWG010000656.1:6576-14076 GCA_020233015.1 Callinectes sapidus | reverse complement strand
ATCGGCGTCGTGGCTGCTGGTGCCGCGGCCAGTCATCTCCACGGAGAACAGCACCACGCGTCTGGCGGAGCCGCGAGGGGAGAGGGACCGCTCTGAGCCCCGCTACTTCACCTTCTCCGACGTGCACCCCTGCACCTGGGAGGGTGCCGGCCGCCACGGCACCACCTCCTCCAGTAGGAGACACGAAGCGAACAGCGGTGCGGGGGACCCGTCCGCCACCTCCAGGTTCTTGGTGCTGAACCCTGACGTGCCCCGCGAGCGCCTGGTGACGTACACGAGCAGCGAGGGCACACGCCTCACCTTCGCTGACCTATACACGCGGGATTACCTGTACACGCTGCCTGTGCTGTTCCTGGCGGCGGCGCGTGGCCACTCCGCCATCACCTACCTCCTCCTCAAGTACGGCGCCTCGGCGGGGGTCACCGACACCTTTGGCAACACCCCGCTGCACCTGGCGGCCTGTCAGATGCACGTGGCTTGGGAGAGTGTGCTCGACCTGCTGGAGTTCGGCGCGCCCATCTCGCGGCCCAACACGGCAGGCACCACGCCCCTGCACCTGCAGCCCGCCCTGGTCAAGTGAGTACACCACTGTTCACACACTCTCGTCAATTACCCTTCACGGCTTGCCTCTCCCAGTCCACTCCCTCTCTCCACCCCAGTCCCAGTAAGCTTCCCGTTCCCCTCCCCCAGGCTTCAGGAGCAGCTGGTGCTGGATTGTCTGGCCACCTTCGAGCCGCCCGCGCGGCCTGAGCCAGACCCGGTCACGTCCTCCAGTCGGGACTTGGCCTCCGCGCCCGTCCGTCAGTCCTCCAACTTGCTGCGGCGCCTCCAGGGTGTGACCAGTCGGGACAAGAGTACCACCGCCGCTGCTGCCGCCGCCACCGCCTGCCCCGCTGCCGCCACTGCCGCCCCAGCCGCCGCATCATCCAGTTTGCGTGGGCGGGTGGCGGCGGGGCGCGCGGGGGCGGTGAGGGGAGAGCGAGAGGAAGACGCTGGCATCCCCTCGGCAGAACCCAGCGCGGGGCTACTCACCACCTCGGGCAGCGTCAGGAGCCGCGGCGGGTCTGCTACGGGTCCGGGGCCTGACTACCGCAGCAAGGTGAGTGCTGCTGCTGCTACCGGCGCTGCTCCCACCTGTGTTCCATAGTGCTGACTCACCCTCACCTTCACCCTCATCCTCAGCCCTCTCACCACAGACTTTCTTGGCCTCAGGAACTGACATGGGAGACACTGAGTCACCTGGGCAGCCGCAGGAGAATTCGTCAGCTGCACGAGGAAGGCATGGACTCCGAGGACGGCGGTGAGTGGGCAGGGGACAGGTTGTGGGGGCACGTGGAGGGTAGGGGGTGGCGATGGCTGCACCAAGGGGGAGGGGAGACGCTGGGGCGGAAGGTGGGCGAGTGTCGTGGGATGGACGGGGCGGGGGCGGGGGCTGGAGGGGTGTTTTGAGGGGGCGGCAGACGTGCGTCGCGGGGAACACAGGCAGCTTTCCGGTGACTTAAGTCTTAATACATCATTACTAATGCTGAACACTGAATAACCAGATGTCGCGTGGCCTGATTCCCCTTGATCCCCGCGCCTCGCCGCAGATCCCTCCCATCTCACTCCACCGCCACGCCTCCCGGGCCGCGGGGCTGAGGGAAGCAGCCAGCCTCGCCAATCCCGTCACCTCCCTCACCCAACACGCCCTTTATCTCCTTCCTACACTGCTGGAAACCCACCTCGCCCATCATTACAGTGGTCTCAGCCGCTAACCTCCCTGATCCCTCTCACTCCCTTATCCTCTGCCTGACCCACCACGCCCTTAATGACTCCGCTGTGATGTTAAGTAAAGCCTCTCACCCCCCGTCATCCCCCCTCACCCTCTCACCCCGTTGCTCATTGCTCTGATTCACTACTGCCCCTATTCCTAAACACTTTGTCCTCTCACCATCACTATTTTTCAAAGGCTCTAGTTGAAGATACTCATGGTTGCCCTCTCACCATCTTTATTTTCGAAAGGCTCTATTTAAAGATACTCATGTTTATAAGGATGTTTTTTTATGGTTTTGTTGATGGATTGGCAACATTTCTAGTTTATTATAAGAAGGAACTGTCTTCTAGTCGTGCTAGTCGTGTCAGTGATCTTGGAAAATTGTTGTGGTGAGAGACCTGACCTGACCTGACCTGACCTTCACCACGCTGACCTCCTCCTCCCGCAGCCAAGACCACGGTGGCGGAGGCTGAGCGCAGCATTGCCCTCCTGAAGCGGCTGAGTGGCAGCGTGGAGTGTCTGGGCTTCATCACGCGACACCTGCTTGCCTCCGCCGCCAACATCCTGGACTTCTACGAGCGCTGCACCGAGGCACACCTGCACACCTGCTTCAGCTCCCTCCTGCACCACCTGCTCAAGGTACGTACCGGTTATAACTGGGTACAAGCCGGTGCACTCACCCCTTCCTCTAGTTAATTCTGAACCTCCCTGCCTGCTTCTATATTGCCAGCTTCTTAACTCTTTCAGTACTGGGACGTGTTTTTATATGTGTTCTTATTAATATTTGGTGGTTTTTTTACAACTTCAGAAACTCATGTGGGGAGTGATATAGTACAGACTCTGGTCATTAATCTTCTGACCTCCATAGATCCCACCCTAATGTCAATAAAATAGTCTAATCACACCCAAAACTCGTGGTAAATGTGTCCCAGTACTGAAGAGAATAACAGAGACAAAAGAAAATCCAACACAAAGGAACTCAAAGGACAAATCGGGAGAAAGAGAAACACAGAATGACAAGCAAAAGAAAAAATCCAACACAAAGGAACTCAAAGAAGAACAAATAGAGAGAAACAGAGAATGACATATAAAAGAAAAATCCAACACAAAGGAACTCAAAGAAGGACAAATCGGGAGAAACAGAGAATGACAAATAAAAGAAAGAAAAATCCAACACAAAGAAACTTAAAGAAGAACAAATAGAGAAAGAGAATAATAAATAAAAGAAAGAAAAATCCAACACAAAGGAACTTAAAGAAGGACAAATAGAGAGAAAAACAGAGAATTACAAATAAAAGAAAGAAAAATCGAACACAAAAGAACTGAAAGAAGGACAAATAAAGAAACAGAGAATGACAAATAAAAGAAAGAAAAATCCAACACAAAGAAACTTAAAGAAGAACAAATAGAGAGAAAAACAGAGAGTGACAAATAAAAGAAAGAAAAATCGAACACAAAAGAACTGAAAGAAGAACAAATAGAGAGAAACAGAGAATAACAAACAAAAGAAAAATCCAACACAAAGGAACTTAAGGAAGGAAAAATAGAGGGAAACAGAGAATGACAAATAAAAGAAAGAAAAATCGAACACAAAGGAACTCAAAGAAGGACAAATAAAGAAAAACAGAATGACGTATAAAAGAAAAATCCAACACAAAGGAACTCAAAGAAGAACAAATAGAGAGAAAAACAGAGAATAACAAATAAAAGAAAGAAAAATCGAACACAAAAGAACTGAAAGAAGAACAAATAGAGAAAGAGAATAACAAATAAAAGAAAGAAAAAATCGAACACAAAAGAACTGAAAGAAGGACAAATGGAGATCCTTGCATCAGGGGACATGAGGGGACATTTCTTTTCTTTGCTGGGTGGAGAAATGAGGGAAAAAAGGTGAGGAGCATTGAGGGAAAGGTGCTACTGACGAAGGAAGTGTCTTACGTGAGCGACAGCTAATCAAGATCAGTACTTCGTCTCTCTCTCTCTCTCTCTCTCTCTCTCTCTCTCTCTCTCTCTCTCTCTCTCTTTTACTCATTTCTCTCTTCACTTCTTTTCTTTCCTCCCTCTTTCCTTGTGTAGCTTTTATCTTCCTCCTCCTCCTCCTCCTCCTCCTCCTCCTCCTCCTCCTCCTCCTCCTCCTCCTCCTCCTCCATTGAAATTACAGTTAAAAGTAGAGAATGTTTTCTGTACTTTTGGCCTCCCTTCCTCTCATCGTTAATTGACAGATAAGCAGGTAAGAGGACAGGTGGGCAGGCCGGGAGACAGACGCAGAGGGAGAGGAGAGGCAGGTAGAGTGACAGGTAGACAGGTGAGAGGGAGAGAGGAGTATATGCAGGCAATTAGTAAAGTTTGACAGGTGTGTTGATGACTCCCTTACCTCTGAGATGGGGAAGAGGGGAGAGAGGGAGAGGGAGAGGGAGAGGGAAAGAGAGAGGGAGGGAGAGGTGGGTTAGTTGAGATGATGTACCTTAGATGAAAGTGATGATGCTGAGAGTGAAATGATACTCTCTGACGCAGACACGCGCGTGCACACACACACACACACACACACACACACACACACACACACACACACACACACACACACACACACACACACACACACACACACAACACCACCACCACTACCAACAACAACAACAAAAACAACAACAACAACAAAACTTAATGATCACAGTTAGAAAGGGGAAGCTACAACAACAAATATAACAACAACAACAACAACAACAACAACAACAAAACTTAATGCTCACAGTTAGAAAGGGGAAGCTACAACAACAAATATAACAACAACAACAACAACAACAACCAACCCTGAAATTGACTAAAGCAACAACCATAAACTGAGAAGAGGAGGAAGAGGAGGAGGAGGAGGAGGAGGACGAGGAGGAGGAGGAGGAATAATAATATCAACAACATCAACAACTACAACAACATCACTCATACATATATCGCTTTGTACTCACCGATTCCATGACATCACCACAGCACCACCGCTACACCACCGCTACACCACAACACACACACACACACACACACACACACAAAGAGAGAGAGAGAGAGGGTTGTCATTGTCTTCTTTTTTAACAACACCACAACACCATCACAACACGGAGAAGGAGAGAGAGAAATGGGACCTTTGTCTGCTTCTCTCTCTTCACAACACCATTACAACACCACACGGGAAAGAAAAGAGATAAATGGAACTTGATATGTTTTCTCTCTCTCACTGTAACACCACCACAAAAGAGGGAAAAAATGGAGGAATGGAAGGTGATTGTGTGTTTTCTCTCCACAACACCACCATAACCCATCACAACACCACAATAGAAAGAAATGAGAGTCAATATCATGTTTTGTCTCACTACAACACCATCACAAAGGAAAAAAAGAAAAGAAATGGAAGTTAATCGTGTGTTCTCTCCTCACAACACCACCATAACCCACAGCAACACCACAACAAGGAAGAGAGTTGGTATTGTATTCTCTCTCACTACAACACCAACACAACACAGGGAGAAGAAAACAGAGAGAAGTGGAAATTAATGTGTTCTCTCCTCACAACACCACGACAGGAAAAAGAGAGAGAGAGAGAGAGAGAGAGAAACGCGGAAGTTAATACCACGTTCTGTCACTGCAACACCACAAAACAGAGAAAAAAAAAGAAAGAAATGAAAGTTAATAATGTATTCTCTCTCTCTTCACAACACCACCACAATCCACACCAACACCACAAGAGAAAGAAAAAGTTGATATTTGTGTTCTGTCTCACTGCAACAGAGAAAAAAAAGATTATATGGAAGTTGATATTGTGTTGTATAGACTTAACAGATACTTAAGAGAGTAGTGTGGGAGTTTAAAAAGTTGTATATCACAGCGAGGGGAAAGTTTTGCCGAGAAAGGGATAGAGGGGTAGCCAATATTATACAACTTTTCATGTAAGGCGAGGGTCTGCCCTGGGACAACACGAACTGGAGAGGGGGAAACCAAAACAAACAAACACACACACACACACACATACACTATAGATGCGAGGTTCTTTAAAGGTGACAGGTAGAAAGAAAGAAGACACCTGATACTATGAAATCAAATCAAATAGATGAATATATGGTAAAAAAGAAAAGAGAAGGGTAATGGAAAAGTGTTGAAATATATATGTTGGAGTGACTTTGTGGATATACTTCTAAAATATACTCTTGGATTTGTGAATGTGATAACAAAACATCGGTGGAAACTTGAAATACAGACTGGAAATTAAAGGTATATCAGTAAAGTGTCTGTGAAGTCAGAACTCCCCTCAGTACTGGGACATATTTTCGTAATTATTTTGCTTATTTGTCAATTTTATACAGCTTCAGAAACTCATGTGGGAATTAAGATAGTAGTCTGGCCATCAATCCTCTGGCCTCCATAGACCCTTCCTAATACCAATAAAATCGTCTAGTCACACCAAAAAAATGTGTCCCAGTACTGAAGGAATCAAATGTTGACTTATAATTTATCTATTCATCTGTCTTTCTATTTGTTCATATTATATTTTTAATCTTTCCATCTATATCTCTATCTGTCCATCTGTCAGTTTATGCATCTATTCCTTTATTAATGTATCTATTCAGTCAGCAACAGTCAACACTTCCTGCCTGCTTCTGTACTTCAGTTTTTTTTATGACCTGAACTCAAGAGAAAGATTTCAAAGCACTGAGCTCATTATTAGCTAACTCTCTCCAATATGCACGGGGACTAGCAACTAAATGGGCAGTTTTGTTTACCCTTCCTGTTTCCGTTGGCCACATTTAAGAAGGTTTCAAGACATTTATTTCATTTTTTATTAACTCTTTTTGTTTTGTTTACCCATTTCTGTTACCGTTGGTCTGACTTCCCCTCTTACATAAAAAAGAAGGGACCACCATGGTACAGTGGAACCACGTGCACTTTGGAGGCTGAGAGATCCCTAAGCGCACGGGTTCGAATCCTGGCCACGATCTGAAGGGAGATTGGGCATCCACTCTGGTTAACGGTTCTCAAATTGTTGGAGTTTCAAATATGAGATCTCCATTAGGTAGTTTAGCCTATAAATTCCCCATAAAAAAATCCCACAATGCATTAAAACAAACACCTTTTGACCCCAAACAGAATATCCTGGAGCTTCTGTGCACCACCAATGGCAGCGGGTCCTTTACTAACGGGGCAGACGACACTCCAGGGGGCATAGCGGGGCCGGCGGGGAAGCGAGGGGAGGGCGCCGCTGCAATGTGCCTGTTGGTGAAGCTGTGTGCCTCTCTCCTGGCGGGGGTGCAGGAGCTTCAGTTCACGGCGATGACCACGCTGAACAAGGTCATTGATGCTGCTGTGGTGCATAGGATTGGTGACCTCAACATTGACCTTGACCAACACCTCCTTCCGCCGGGCTCCTCCTCCACCGCCTCCTCCACCACCTCCGCCACGACCTCCGCTACTGACAGGTGAGAGGGAGAGAGATAGATAAATAGATAGATAGATAGATAGATAGAAGAGATGAGATGAGGGTAGAAGAATGCAAGAAATAGAAGAAAAAATGGAGTAATAGAAATGAAAGAGAAATGAGGAAAGGGGGAGAATGAAAATAGAATAGACAGAAGTGAAAGGGGAAAGTCTATGAAGAAAAAGAGAAAGGGGAAAGAGGAATAATATGAGAAATGGATGCTGAGAGAGAGAGAGAGAGAGAGAGAGAGAGAGAGAGAGAGAGAGAGAGAGAGAGAGAGAGAGAGAGA
>JAHFWG010001083.1:5437-18336 GCA_020233015.1 Callinectes sapidus | reverse complement strand
TCTTCTTCTTCTTCTTCTTCTTCTATCTCTCTCTCTCTCTCTCTCTCTCTCTCTCTCTCTCTCTCTCTCTCTCTCTCTCTCTCTCTCTCTATCTATCTATCTATCTATCTATCTATCTATCTATCTATCTATCTCTTCACCACCACCACCACCACCACCACACTCAATCAACACTAAACACATTCATCACCCCGGGTACCTCATCATGCCACTACACTTTTACCTGCCACAGCACAACACCCCGCCACGCCACACCAGGGACACACCGCGACACCCCGGGAGAGATTGCTGCTCACTCTAATATGTGTATAGGAATTTGAGTTAATCAATGTGAGGAGAATTTAATGTGTGTGTGTGTGTGTGTGTGTGTGTGTGTGTGTGTGTCGTATTGCAATTTGTAGCGTTATGTTCAATGTAATTTTAAAGTGGAATCACAAGCTATTATCATTATTATTATTATTATCATATTATTATTATTGTTATTATTATTATTATTATAGCTTTTCTACGTAGTAATAACACTCCCCACTACCATAAAACGTTATTAGTATACTATTATTAACTAAAAGGGGGAAGAGCATGAAAATATCAGAGCCACTTAATGCACTGTATAATGTTTTAGAGTGCACACACACACACACACACACACACACACACACACACACACAGTTAGCAACATCTCCCTTCATATCAGTGATGCCAACTCTTCCTCTTCGTATCATTTAGATGGCAACACTACAACCAAAATCGGAAAAAGAGGAAATATGTCTCAGTTTGTGGATGGTGCCGCTCTGAGTGCTCATAAACTGGAATCTGTAAATCACTGTATGTTTCTAATCTTTTATAATGTAATAAACGGACGGTGTGCCGAGATATTTGCCTCCACCTGTCGAGAATATATTAGACGCAACAGATAATTGGATGAGTCTGTACGAGAATGTATAATAGTTCGTGTATCTGTCCCTGCATTGAGTCAAAAGGTTAGTACAAGTTATCATACGCAGCAATAACTTATCGTACATCTCACAGGACACCCAGCTGACTTGATTGATGCACGTTACCTCACCAGTCTTGCTATTCAGTTAAGATTTAAAAAGTTGTCATTCTCTTGTTAGGTGTATAGTGGTACAGTTGACATAATAGCAACTCCAGCGTGCAGTATTCCTTGTGTGTAGCCCAAGGAAAAGTGGCCAATTAGAAGCATACGACAAAGGAATGAGAGGTGAAGTAATTGTGTTATGTGTTTTTTTCTTCCTTAGTTAATTGACGTTGTTTTGTGCTTCCGCGCCTCGTATTTCAACATCTAAAAGAAAAAGAAAAGTCGTGCAAATTCTAGCGGACAATGAAGTTACTGGACGTGCATGCAACGACCAACCAACACACACACACATACACACACACACACACACACACACACAGCGGGGCAATCCAATATTCACAGTCATGTATGAAGTTTGGCTCTTTTTTAGCGACCATTACTGGAAACTATTAACCCAAGCATTGCAGGAGTCCCCTCGCCCGGCCCACCATTACACTGGCCTGTGGCTGCACGCTGCTGCTACTGCTGCTGCTGCAAAACAATGAAATACGCAAATGGACCGCTGAAGTACTACACCCAATACTGGAAAAAGGAAGGGAAAAACGCTAATTTCATATGTTGCTGAAGCTGGATGAAATAACACGTGAAACACAAGTGGATTTTATGTAATGTTAAGCTGTTGGATGAAACAATAAAGTAGTAAGTGAATATTCATGAAGTAAAAAGTTATTCGTTAATGTAATGAAAGAAACAAAGAAAAAAAGACTAAAACATAAGAGATTACGAAAATACAAAGGCATCCAGCATAAAAACATGGGAAAAATAATTAAGATCGGTAAATAATAAAACAATACAAAACTCCATTGAAAATATATTAAAAAGATACGCAAAACGCAAAGAAATGCTGTACTATAATAAAATGCATCATGAAATATTTTTAAAAAATCATAGAAAAAGACAAAATAATGGAATATGATAATGGAGTGCCAGACGAAATATAGAAAAATGAATAATAAAAACCATTCTGACAGCTGAATAAAACAGGGCAGGTGACGTGACGGGCGCACCGGTTAATAAAGGTGTACTTACTGACGCAACAAAGAGTCCACCTGACGCGGGAATCAGGTTGGTATTCTGAAACATTCCTGTGCTTCACCTCCACTGTTTCAAAAGGCTTTGTTTAAATTCACACGAGTCTTTTAAAGTGGCCATTTTTTACAGTTCTAGAGGTATAGTGACAAGGTTTCTACATTATCAACTGGAGAAACACTCTTGACAACCCCATTAATCATCTCTGTGGCCTTGGAAAACAGTAGTGGTGGGAGAACAAAGCATTATTAAATACGAATCTCAGCACCACACATACCAGGCTCATGAAATTCCTGTCGTAAACAAAGATATTTCTACATTATCAACTGGAGAAACACTCTTGAAAACACCACTAATCATCTCTGTGGCCTTTAAAAGCAGTCATGGTGAGAGAGAGCACAGCATTACTTAACACAGAGATTTCTTCATTATAACTGAAGAAACACTATTGAAAACCCCACTAATCATCTCTGTGGCCTTTGAAAATAGTCATGGTGGTAGAGCAAAGCATTTTTCAGAATACAGACCTCAGCACCACACATAGCAGGCTCATAAAATTGGTGTCGTGAACACAGACGAACAAACAGCTCCCCTTTATCCGTAAATAACTCAGCGAACCGACTGGCAAACATAACAGAGCCTAAAGGACCGTATTGTTTTAATTGTAGCTATAAATCGACAAATTAATACATAAATGACAGCAGCCTAAGGGACCGTATGGTTTTGATTGTGAAAGTATAAACATATTAATCTGTAAATACGTCCATTACTAGATAAATATACATAGATACGAGCCTGCAGGGAAATCAGCATCATGTCGTAAAAATGTGAATAAATTAATCGAATATGCTACATGAGTTGAAACAAATAATAACAATACGTTATAGGGACATCAGGCTTCCAAAATTTAACCTTGTGAATAAAAATTGGGCTTTTATTATTGACATGCAGTAGAAATTAGCGGTAGTAAATAATGTATAGGGGTATTAAGCTTTCAAAATAAAATCAAAATTAGGCTTTGAAAATTTGAATTACAGTGGTTCCTCTTGATTCGAATACCCTTTGACTCCAACACTTCCCAATCCGAACACATTTGGTGAACATATTTTCACTTCTAATAAAAAATAAAATAAATAAAAAACACACAAGAAGAAAACCTTAACACACACACACACAAACACACACACACGTCATCCCTCAAGGATAACTATAGCAGCGAACGTTGTAAGGTTAAGTCAAGCCATGCATACTCATATAATCAAAACCAGTAAGTATAAGTAATACAAATATAATAATGAATCAATTTGAGGAAAAGTAGTATTCTCTGTTATAATTTTGAAGGATAACTATAACAGTTAACCTTTTAAGGCCACGTCAAACCATATACGTATACTCATAATCAAAACTAGTAAGTACAAGTAAAACAAATATAATAATGAATCAATAATAGCAGTAGTGAGAAAATCCAAAATACCTCCATTAAAATTACTTGCCAGTATTCTCAGGCATGTCAGAACCACACATCAAACATTCAGTGCGCTTCCCCTTCGTGTGAGGCCACCTGATTCAACACACACACACACACACACACACACACACACAGGGCCATTGAAACACTCTCCTACCCCTGCCGCTGCTGAGTGAATCCAAATAATTACCTGTGTACATTCACCTGTCTTGCTTAACTTCAATTTACCTCATTATATTTACCTGTCTAACCTAAATTTACCTGCTTATAATTCATCCTGACCCAACATCATTTACCTCATCTATGTAGCCTAACGTAACTTTACCAGAATGCGTAGTTTATTCTAATGTATTTATTCACCTGTGTCTAACGGTCTAGCCTAACTTTCCGTCTTTATTGAATCTTATATACAACACAATCTTATCCAACGTACTTAATCTAACGTATCTTTTAAGCCAGTTTAATTTTATATAACCTGATATTTATACCTGGTGGCTTAACCTAACTAGCCTAACGTAATCTAATTCAACCTGTGTTCGTTAAGCTTGATTTACCTGTCAGCTTTACTTGTAACCTGCACGGGGACTGGCATTTATTATTTACCTGGTGGCTTAACCTAACTAGCCTTACCTAATCTAATTTAACCTTTTTGTCTCTCTCCGCGCTAACTATATACATTTCCATAAATACTCTCTCTCTCTCTCTCTCTCTCTCTCTCTCTCTCTCTCTCTCTCTCTCTCTCTCTCTCTCTCTCTCTCTCTCTCACCTTAATTCCCACGTAGTCTTCAGTTGGACAAGCTTCCCTTTCTTCCTTCTTATCTCCGTCTTCTCGCTCTTCTCGAAACGCACACGCACATATTTTAATTAACACTCACTTTATATCTAAGTCACTCGTAGGTTCATGGCGCGTGAGATGGAAGGATTACGGAAATAACAATCGATAAAAGCTACATAGTCCCTCAGTGGCGGCCATCTCGCGCCTTGCTCTTCTCCTGTGGTTACGTGATCGATTGATGATGTCATGTGATTTGCTAGTTATCGTACCCAGACTACATGAATTTTAACTGACTTATTTCATGTATTTCAGAGTCTAGCGAGTATTAGAGGTCATTATTTAGCAAGCGAGTGATGGAAGGAAATATATATGATTACATAAATATAGTTTAGATGAAATACTATATCGTTAAAAGCCTTGTCATTACTAGCATCACACTCCTTGCTTGACAAATCAGTTGACAGTTTGTTTATTGTTGTGTGTGTTTTTTTAATGTTCGGTCATTTCTACTTGTTTTTTTTTTTCAGATTCGGACCTTAAAAATATAGCCAAATATTTTCAGTGTCAAAGAAATTCCCAGACAAAATCAGAGGAATAGGAAAAAATACACTTGATTGGTTTTAATGAAGGTTTACGGTAAGAATATTTTTGTCGACATGACGCAAGCGGGAAAACAAGAAGAGGTACCAATAACATAGACACACACAACGTCCACATGAACCTAAACAAACTCACTTGGATATCCTAGTTAGATTTAGAACAGAAATTCACCAATCAACCATCCCTGCAATATCAAAACACTCAATTATCCTCCTTGTACACCATCATAAGCACCATGACATACCGTTTTCTATCACCACAGAGCACCACCAGCAGGCCACCCCTCATGTCCACCCTGTCCAGCCAGCGTCCTACCCTCACGCCGCCGCCGCCTAGCCGTCACCCCACACACCGCCCGCGCACCCCACCCCCCCACCACCCAATGACCAACCACACCCACATCTTCAGCCGCGTCGACCACCCCGCCCACCCCTCCGCGCCCAGCAGGAAGAAAAGACAGGCTGGTATTCGCTTCCCGTCCCAGCCATTGTCTACTGTAGAAGGTGAAGAGGCGGAAGCAAGGCAGGCAACGCAGAGGGGGCGGAATGGTGTGTCCAGCCCCCAGCAGTCTAAGGAGAGGGCTAATCAGACCTCTATGTCACCTCTCACTCTCTGGAAGGTAAGATTTTAGTATTGTAAGATTGTTTTTTATTTGTAACTACTGTTTTGTTAGGTTTTGGTTAGTTTTATTCTTTTTTATGTGTGTTAGTTGGTGTTATTATTATTTTGTGTGTTATTTTTTTTATTTTCTGTTGTTTTTTCTTTACTTTGTTATGTTGAGAGTAGTAGCTTTAGTGATTGTGTTTTGTTTTGTTATTTAGAGCTTTTTGTTTCTGTAGGCTAGGCTATGGAAAGTAAGCTGTTACTACATTTCCTACCCAGTATTCGTAACGCTGTGTAGTTATCAGGTTTTGGTGAATGTAATTGTTTAATGTATTTATATTTTTGTTTTTGTTTCGTTTTTCCTATACTACATTGGACTGGTATCTTATGTATTTATTCATTTATTTATTTATTTATTTATTTATTTATAACTTTGCTGCTCTAGGCTATAGCACATGTTGCATTACAAATATATGCCTATAAACTAGAATACATTGCTTTCGAAGACCATAAACATTTCTGTAATTTTCATATGCATTTTTCCCTCTCGATAATGCAGAATTCTCGTCTAATTTTCCCGAACGTTCGTAAAGACTATCAGAGTTTTTTTTTACTTTTTCATTTTCTTTTTAGATTCTAAGCACAAACTTTTTTCCCAATTTTCATGAGCACTTTTCCCTTGAATAATGTAGAATTCTCGTCAGATTTCCCCCTACACTCAGGAAAACTCATTACAAGCCGTGATAACTCAGTGTATAGGGCCGTAACAAGGCGAGGCAGGAAGTAGAGTGTTTAAGAATAGGGTCTTAGTGTTGCTCTCTCTCTCTCTCTCTCTCTCTCTCTCTCTCTCTCTCTCTCTCTCTCTCTCTCTCTCTCTCCATTATTTTGTGAGGTTCATTCCCCTCCAGGTTGTAATTAACTAATGTGTCAGATAGTATTTCACTCACGCCTGATGGATGAGGATTCTAAATTTATCCTGAGTATCCATACCAGATATACGTACAAGGGAGTTTATTTCGAGCCTTGGGTTATATATTGTAGTGCTTTTCTTCCTCCACGCTCTCCTTTCCCTTCCATTTCCCTGCTCCTCATATTTCACTCCATTACGCACTTTTCCTCCACTCTTAAAAAGGTGACACTGGAGTTAGTCCTGTCAGGGTGCCAGTGAATAATTGCAGTGTATAATCTTAAGTCCAAAATGGCGGGTGCTGTAGTGAGTGTGTTTGTGTGCAGGCCACCGTGTCGGAGTGGGCGTCCTGCAGCACAAGAGAAGGCTCGCAGGTCGGGGAGAGCGGCCCTGAGGGAGTCATCACCGTCACCCCACGGCTCCTGCAGGTCGGAAGCAACTATTTCATCGGTGAGTATACCTGACATGACCCAACACGACCTGACTTGGCTCTCGTCCGGCGTGGAGAGGTCAGCCAGATTAACGACCGCTTGGTTCCCTGGCAGTGATCTGAAAAGGGTCCGGCCCAGATGGAGCCATAATTTCCGGCCCCACCTTGACTCTGTGACAAGTGCCGGGCCTCGCTGGCTCTTAATGGGTCTTGCTAATGGCGGGTGTAGTTGTTGTTGTAGCTCGAGGGACAAGGATATCTTACGGTAAATCTATCAAGCATTTTTTTTCTTTATTATTATTTTTATTTTCTTTATTTTATGGATGTTGTGCAGGGTTGTATTGAGGAAGTTGTTATTCTTTGGAAGGTTATGAGGGACTGAATGAGGTGACGCGGAAATCTTATGGTCAATCTATCTAGCATTTTTATTATTATTATTTTCATATTTATTTCATTTTACTGATGTTGTGTCTCTCCTGACCTCACCTAACCTAACCTAATTTAACCGCACCTAATGTGGAGTGGTCGGTATCGTAAAGGGAACTGGTGTTAAATAAAGTTAGACACAGATAGGCCACAATTATCCACCGTTTACCGTGATGGCGTGAATCAGAGCAAGGCATCTCCTCTTGGGCAGCCACTGGGGAACTTTGGCGATCGCACTAAGACCCAAGCACGTTTATGAGGAGCAGCGAACCAGGGAGCGTGGAATCGTTAGCCTCTGCGTGTAACCATGAGCTGTGTAGTTAGCGCGGGTTTGTTCAGCGCCATGTGATCCCGTCGCTATCTCGTAGTTTGATGGGGTTTTTTTCTCTTTTTTTCGTTCATGATTATTTTAGAGAACGATGGAATGATTATTTAGGTAATGGATTTTTTTTCTTTTTTTGTTTCATTGCTAGTTATTTTTTTCTTTTTTTCTATTTCTAAGGCAATGGTGATACTCAGTCATTCATCCCTTTCCCTGGTAAACTGGAACTTCCGTCTGCTTCTGTATTTCCATCTACTTATAACCTAAACTCATTTAAGAGAGAAGTTTCAAGACATTTAGCCCTTTCTTTTGGTTAACTCTTCTGACCCTGTTCGGGGACCGGCACCTCAGTTGATGATGCACGTGCAGCCACAACCCGCGAGTATGTTCAGCGCCGCACAATAACATCCTTGCCCCGTGTTTTGAAATGCTTTATGGGAACTATTTTTTTCAAGAGTTAGTTACCGTGATGACTGCTCAGGTTCTCATGAATATTTCCCCACTGATGACATGGAATACTTGTTACACTATTAGGATCGTAAAAACACCCTTGATAATCTGAAGCATTGAGAAGTTAGTTTTGTGACGCCGAGACGTTAAAAATACAGTATACCTTGTTACGTGATCGTCCTTACTACACCAAATCCAGCGTTCCCTTACCGCACACAAGTCCCCAGTACATTCCAAGAGCCTCGCACACCCATACACACACACATTCCCCTACGCCCACGCCACCAGGACAGCTTCACGCCCATTACAACGCCACATCAAGCTCTCCCCGCCCACCTCGCCGTCAGCAGGACAATGGGCGACCGGTAACACTCAGGATGCGATTGGGCTCAGGTTCAATCGGTCTTGTGTTCCGAAATGCCCGCTAGTGTGCCTGTTAGTGTCCGGGAACCGACCCCAACGATAAGGAAGGACAGGCCGGGCAGGCGAGGCAGTCCATTAACCGTGATGGCTGGATGAGAGGGTTGAGCCAAGCCACTGCACCGAACAGCTCTTTGCAGTAATCGGACTTCAGACAGCAGGACAATGGCGGGGCTTGGCCGAGATAACCCACAGAAGGGCTCATTCGTTTTCCTTCCAGTGTTAAGATTGATTTCCTTGTTCCTTATTGGTGGTTGTTGAGGGAAAAGTGAATTGTTGGTGCTTTGTTGATTGCAGCCATGAGATTAAGTGTTCTGTTTTCTATTGCCCCTTTCAAGTTGATGTTTTTGTATTGAAACCTCCCTTTTGAAAGAGTTTGAGTTATAAGAAGGTAGAAAACCTGAAGTAGGCAGGGAGTTCCATAGCTTACAAAAGGAAGGGATGAATGATGAGCACACTGGTGGACAGAATAAAAGTGTGAAAGAAGGAAGAGTATACTAATTAGATTTTTTTTCACAAGCATTCCAGCCGCGAGGTTTTCAGAAAAATACCATACGCCCACACCCGTCATAAATTAGATTGGGTAATTTATCACAGTTTAAGTTATTTTTTGGTATCCATGGGCGAATATGAAAGTGGAATGTACATAAAACTTATTCTAGATTCACGAAAAAAATCCTTGTGTTTATTGTCATCAGCACTCACACACACAGGCAACTCTGATAACACCTGTACATTTAATTAAAGCCGGCAGGTATATCACGCACGGCTTTGAATGAGCCCTTTGAGGCAGCATGAAAGAATATTTGTCAGAGTGCATCAAATATTAAAGTTAGCTAAGATGTTTCCCAGATTTAATTTTCTCGTGCATTATTTATACGTTTAATATTTACTCGTGTTTTGTATCCTTTTATGTTAATAGTATTTTCAAAGGGAACTCTTTTGGAAACTGCCCGAGTCCATTTCTGCCTCCATGGTTATTTAATAAACAAGATTTTAATTGCCGCGCTGCCTTTCATGTTACTTGGATGATGTTGTCTTTTCCTTTGTGGGACAGATAGCATGCTAACACCAACTCACGCACCGCTTAATTCACTTCTGCAGCGCAACACATCATATAACAACACCAAGCAACGAATTACATTTGCTTTTTCTATGTAAGAGGGGAAGTTGGCCAAGGGCAATATAAAACATGAAAAAAATGCCTCCTAATTTGCCAGTCTTCTTGTAGGTCCGAAAGAATTAGCCAATAGACAGGGATAAAGGCCTTGAAACCTCCCTCTTAAATAAAGTCAAGTCACAGGAAGTTGAAAATAAAGAAGCTGAAATATACTCACTATGATATAAAAATCTTCAACAAAAGACAAACACAACGCAGCAAAAAATAGAAAAGCGCAAAATATGATGTAACGGAACTTACAGCACAACTTTAACTCTTTCACTGCGATACGAGTCAATTAACAACATCAATAGCAAAGCATGAGATCTTTATTAGCATCTGAGAGAAAGGAATGCATGAAAAGTGTATATTTTGCAATTTCTACCCAGTTTAAAGATTTTAGGTAACTATGGAACAAGTAAATATGTCGTAGAGGAATCAATTATAAAGGAAAGATGGAGCAAATATTAGTGAAAGGCTTAAAACATCACATCACATGAAAAATCTGAGGAAAAAACACTCATAATAACAAAACCCCATGCAACACAAAACAAGATAGCATGTAACTCAAACCTAACACGACACAACACCACCACAAACAAAACATCACACCACAGCACATAGTATACACAAAACAACGCAATTCACCACACCAGAGCACCTAACAATTCACAGAACAACACACACACACGCAAGAACAAACACACACACGCAAGAACACAACACACACATACGCACGCACACACACATTTACCTTGGTCACCTCACCTCACCTGCCTCCCTTCCCTTAACATTTTCTTTTTCTTCCTCTTCTTCTTCTTCTTCTTCTTCTTCTTCTTCTTCTTCTTCTTCGTCTTCTTCTTCTTCTGAGTTCGTGAAGGTCAATACTCCATGTACCTTGAGTTTAGCATACATGAATCTATATCAGGGCTTTTACATACATCGACGTGGTGCGGGTCTATCTAGGGAAATGTAAAACGAGGGAAAAAGGGACCTGGAAATAGTTATATACGGGAAACTATTGAAATTCGATAGTGTTTACCTTTCCCAGCGATATACGAAGCCGAAGCCAGCGCCACTCACTTCAAGGTTCTCTTTCTCTCCGTCTTTTTTTCTTTTCTTTCCTTTTTTTTCCTTCGTCTTTCTCCCTCTCTCCATCTCTCACGCTTTCCCCCACACCGGACAGTCATGGAGTGCTTGGAAAAGGCCACGGATGAAGGGAGAATTGTTGTGCATCTTGTGAGTTCCCCAGTTCCCAGAATCCAAAAGATGGTTCAGGAAAAAGATGGGGGAGAAAAAAGGAGGAAAAACTGCTTTGAAATATTTCTTACTTCAGTTTAACATTCTTTGGTATATATATATTCTCTCTCTCTCTCTCTCTCTCTCTCTCTCTCTCTCTCTCTCTCTCTCTCTCTCTCTCTCTCTCTCTCTCTCTCTCTCTCTCTCGCTCCCACACACACACACACACACTATCTTTTATCTCCGTTCTCAGAGCTTATCATTTTCCTGTGTGTGTGTGTGAGAGAGAGAGAGAGAGAGAGAGAGAGAGAGCAGCTGATGTCTTAGAGAAGGACCTTTAGTGATGCCGTGATGCCTATAGTATAAGTGTAGGTGTGATCGTATATATGTGTGTGTGTGGGGGGGGGGTAGGTAAGAAGTACAATGTGTAAGCGGTGATGGTAATTTCAAACAGAACAACTAAAAAAATAACAGCAGCGGTAGCAGTAATAGTGATAATAACTGTAAAACGAGCGGAAAATACACTCGTTTATGGAGAGAAAACAGTATTACCTGAAACATACAGGGAGCGAGGAGGGTATAAACAAAATGCGTTGGTGTATTTCACGGCAGGAAGAAAAATGTAATCGGCAGTTGTATGCAAGAGAGAGAGAGAGAGAGAGAGAGAGAGAGAGAGAGAGAGAGAGAGAGAGAGAGGAGATAGATAAATAATGGGAAAAAATAATATAAAAACTGAAATATGCTTCTTAAAATACAAAAAATAACAAAGAAAACAGAAACAAGAGAGAGAGAGAGAGAGAGAGAGAGAGAGAAACAGAAACATAGACACACCATCACATAACTGTAATACTAACATCACAAAACACCACCACCACCACCACAACAACAACACTCTATCCCCCACCACAATCTTCCTTTATCACCACCACACCACCACAATTCCTCCCCCTTCCCTACATTATAACCACAACTATCACCACTACCACCACCACCACCGTCGCCGCCGCCTCATCCCACCCTCAGCCTTTTGTCATTGTATAAGACGCATAAGACGTGTGTTCCTCGTTGGTTAGCGCTCACTTCATGGTATAAGGGTGAATGAAAGAAGGTATCACGTCTGTATTGCCTTGGTGTGGTTGAAGTATATGGACAGTAGCGGAGATATGACGCCAAGAAGAAAGTAGAACGTAAGAGAGTAAGAAAGGAGGGTGAAAATGATGAGAGGAATGAGGAAGTAAGGAGGAAGAAAGAAAAATAGCTGCGTGAAAAGTTAGCATTATGTAAGGATGATGAAAATAGGAATTAAAAACAAAAAAAAAGGAAATGAGAGCAAAGAAAATAGCGAAAAAAGACAGAAAAGTATGTTGAGATGATAAAAAAAAAGCCAAAAATGAACTATGACCATAAAAAAGAGGAGAAAAAGAAGGAAAAGCTTGTAGAGAAGGAAAAAAATAAAGAAATAGCCGAAGATAATGGAAGTATGAGAGGATAAGTGAATAGGAATAGTAAGGAAAATGAGAAATGGAAATCTGAAAAGGGATATGATGAAAAGGAAAAAAAAACTTGTAAAAATGGGAAAAACTAAGGAAATGAAAACCAAAAGCAAAACATTGGAATAGAGGAATGGAATGGGGTAAGTATAGATGATAAAAAAAGGGAGATAAAAACCAGAAAAAAATATATATATGGTAGAGGAGAGCAATGTACAGAGAAGATAAAGAAAAAAAAAAGAAATAGATGGAGATATAACACGAAACCTAACTTAACCTAAACTAACGTGGTGATAGATAAGAGAAGTGTAGTGGATGGTGCGCTCTCTCTCTCTCTCTCTCTCTCTCTCTCTCTCTCTCTCTCTCTCTCTCTCTCTCTCTCATTTCATTAAAGCGGAGTTTTTCTTTTTTTTTTCAAGAGTAGAATAGGACATTATTTCACAGCAAGTTTTTTTTCCCCCTTTACGTGTGTGTGTGTGTGT
>JAHFWG010000239.1:163215-176244 GCA_020233015.1 Callinectes sapidus | reverse complement strand
GGAGGAGGAGGAGGAGGAGAAGGAGAAGGAACGAGACATAATGAAGGGAAGGAAAAGAAATGGTGGAGGTTAGAATGGAGGCGAGACGAAGAGGAAGAGGAAGAGGAAGGTGAGGAAGAGGGAAGAGGAGACAGCTACGAGAGAGGAGGGAAGCTGCTAAGTGATTTATGGAAAGGAAGGAGGAAGAGAAGGTGGAGAGAAAGGAAGGAGGGAGGGAGGGAAGGAGGGAGGGAGGGAGGGAGGGAGGGAGGGAGGGAGGGAGGAAAGTATCAGTAAGAGTAAGACGAAGGAGAATAGTAACGTAAGTGGCGAAATGCAGGAGGAGGAGGAGGAGGAGGAGGAGGAGGAGGAGGAGGAGGAGGAAGCAAAAGATGGAGGAAGATTACGAAGAAAACGAAGGAAATTGGAGAAGGAAGATGATGATGATGATGATGATGATATTGATGATGATGACGATGATGATAATGATGAAGAAGAAGGGAAGGAGGAGGAAGAGGAGGAAGAGGAGGAGGAGTCTATATTCATCCTCCTTATGAGAACTTAATGAAGATAGCTCTCTCATAACAACAGGCTTCATTCCTCCTCCTCCTCCTCCTCCTCCTCCTCACCTCTCTCTCAGTGACTATGAGGAAATGGGAGGGGAAGGAAGGTGCAGAGGAGAGTGAGAGAAAGAAAAGTGAAAGGATGGAAATGGGAACAGGATAAAGATGAAGGGCGAAGGGAAGAGGAGGGGGAGGGAGAGGAGAGGGGAAGAGGGAGAGGGGAGGGGAGAGGGGAGGAGATGGGAAATAGTGAGGGGGAAATGTTGTAGAAATGAGAAAATTGTGAATATTAGATAAGAGTCATTTTCTCATGTAATATATTTTTTCGCTTCCTTCCTCTCCTATCTCACTTGTCCGCGCATGTCTCAAATGATTTCACGAGAGAGAGAGAGAGAGAGAGAGAGAGAGAGAGAGAGAGAGAGAGAGAGAGAGAGAGAGAGAGAGAGAGAGTATAGATAAGAAATAGCGCCATCACCACCACAAGAACAACAATATGAAGAATAAAAGAATTGTTATTGTTTTTTTGTGATATTTTTCCTATTTTTTCTCTTATTTTGAGGTAGTTTTTTTTTTACAAAGAGAATGTCTCTCTTTTCTTAGATTTTCATAGATTTTTCCTATTTTCTAATCTCAACATAATTCCCAATCGACTTTCTTCTATTACTTCAAGTCCAGTCCTATTTCCCTCCTATCGTATCGTAATTTCCAAGCTGCATTTTTTTCTCCATTTTAACTTCAATCGCATTTCACTCTATATCCAATCTGTTTCCCATTTGCATCACCTACTTCAATCCAGATCATAATATTTTCTTTGGCGGACACCTGTTTTTCCTTTACTAACTACTTAAACAGCCACTTACTGCCGCCAAACATTTGAGAGGATCCATCAACACTATCAGGACAAGTAATTTTGTTAAACACGCCATTAACTTTCACTTTCCACCTACACATCACTTTGAGTCATTTCCTTCTCTACCCCCCACCATCCCTCACCCCTCACTAATCCTCCTTCCTACCTTTCCCTCCACCTTCCTATTCCACATCCTCTTACTCCCACACCATCTCTACATCCTCCTTCACTCATTCCTTCCCCCTCTTCAATCATTTCCTTAGTCTTAATCATCAGCCTTTTCTCTCAACTCACTCATCTACACAGTTCTATTCCTTTATTTCATTCCTATATCATCTTTTCATCTTTTATCATTTTTTCGTTGGATACATTTTTCTACTAATTTTTCTTCTTTTCCTCTATCACCCCATTCATTCAATTATACATTCACGCACCTTTCCCTCTACTCTTCCCTTAGATCTCAACTCCCCCCTCCTCCCCTCACTTCATCCCCTTAGCGGTCCGCCAAACTGTTTCGCTTCACCTGTGACGCAACGCTGGCAAGGTGAGCAAAGATAAACACAGGTAAGCCAATTAGTTCTGCGGGTATTGCAGTCCTCTTGCGGCAGCGGACCAATGTTTGTTGAGAGTGAAATGCAACTCTTCACAGTTTTCCTTTTTCAATTCGCCGTCAGTAATGAAGACACAAGCGGCTGTCTTTTTAGAAGCGTAACCGGAGAGATGACTAAACCGCTGTGTGTGTGTGTGTGTGTGTGTGTGTGTGTGTGTGTGTGTGTGTGTGTGTGTGTGTGTGTGTGTGTGTGTGTGCGTGTGTGTGGTTTATGAGTCATTCAGAAACGCAATGATGAGACTGTGTGTGTGTGTGTGTGTGTGTGTGTGTGTGTGTGTGTGTGTTACTACGTAGTCTAAGTTTACGTACGATGCTATTATCAACTTTGCCATATTTGTTCACTCTCATTGTCGTCACCTTCAGAATCCCTTTTAAATCATACACTATCACTATCACTGCCGGCCCCTCAGCTACCTCACAATCCACGTACTACATCACTGTCACACTATTTCAACAATCACCTTAACTTTCATCATCCATCACCAGTATTCACTATCACTAATAAACCTCTTCCTATTCATTCACCATCACCAACATTATGAGTCATCACCATCATCAACGTACCATCACCATTTTGTACCTATTCACCATCCACCATCACCAAGCCTCTTCATGAGCCACCGTCACGCACCATTCATTACCTCCATGAACATTCTCTTTCAATTTAAACTTTACCTCTCTGCTTCACACCTGTATTTCTAACCTGCAGGTAAACTCATCACTCAACAAGGAGGCCAGGTAAGCACCATCACCACCACCACCACCACTACCACTTAAACTCCCGTGAAATAAATAACACCCAATTGAGCGTAAAGAGAACACTCATCGTGGCCCCAATAGCTACAATCACCGCCCTAATTATACTAACACCTGAACGAGAGTCATAATAAAACAAAGCCAAAGGTGCACGTATGTATTTCAATAGCACCTCGACATTAACTATGGCACACTCGACCCTTTGTGAGTCAGGGGAGAGAGTCGTGGTCCCTAATATACAAAGATGGTCTGTTCGAGAAATGCAGTCAATGGCAACTTAAGGGCACAAGTATTACCTGCCTCAGCCTCACGATCTCGCCCTCCAGTCATCTCACACGTATCTCTCAGGGTGACGTCAGCGAGACACCCACAGGCAGCGTCACCCACAATTACAAACCTACACTTGTACACACACACTCACGCTCTCTTGTCTTGTCTTGTTCATTTATGTTCACTTTGGTTTTAATGCAATACACCTTCCTTGTTGTTTCTTATCGTTCATCTTTTATTTAATTTCTTAGGATACTTGGTTTCTTTATTATCTTTTCCTTATATATTTTTTTCTGTCTTCTTATTACCTGCTTATAATATATTACATTTTCCTCCTCCTTCGCCTCCTCCTCCTCCTTTTCGTCTTCCTCGTCCTTATCATCCTTATTCATATTATTCTAAGCATACAATATTTTCTTCTTTTTATTACCTTACTTTAACCTTCACCTGTGTAACTCCTCTCTTTTACATCTTTAACAACCATACCTTTTATTTTCTCCTTTATCCTCTTCCTCCCACACCATCCCTTCCTTTACCATCAATTTCTCCTAAACCTTTCATCCAGCCACTCCTTTAAACCTACTCTACCTTCCTTACTACTCTGACATCACCACCACCACCACCACTCCTCCTCTTTCTCCTTCTCCGTCAGGTTGGGGCGCTGCAAGGCTGGGCTGGGCAGTGACGTCACCCCTCGCAGCACAGTACACAAGGACGAGGCAGAGGGCGTGTGTGTGTGTGTGTGTAGGGGGGAGAGAGGCATACGGGTAGTGGTGGTGGTGGTGGTGGTGGTGGTGGTGGTAGTCACGGAGAGCATTACAGGGCGGCGGGCGGGCATTAGGGAGTAAGAACAGGTGAGTAATGGGAGCTGTGAGTGTTACCTGCCAAATGTGTTCTGCGCGTGACGTCAGAGGCAGATCAGGTGTACTTAAGAAAGGTGGTTTTGCGCGGTATATAAATAGAAAGGAAGAGAGAGAGAGAGAGAGAGAGAGAGAGAGAGAGAGAGAGAGAGAGAGAGAGAGAGAGAGAGAGAGAGAGAGAGAGAGAGAGAGAGAGTCACGTATTACGTTAAGGGAAGGAGCTTTGTGTAGAGTTGCAGAAAGGAGAGAAAGAGACGAAGGGAATAAATTAAAACAGGACAAATTTTGCATTTTGTTATGGAAGGAAGGAAGGAAGGAAGGAACGAACGAACGAACGAACGAACGAACGAACGAACGAACGAACGAACGAACGAACGAATGAACGAACGAACGAACGAACGAACAAACGAACGAACGGAGTGAAAAAAATAAGACTCATAGAAACAACTAAAAACATTTGACTTACAAACACGATAATCAACACTGAAAAAAACAAAGAAACACACACACACACACACACACACACACACACACACACACACACACACACACACACACACACACACACACACACACACGAAAAAAAAAAACAATAAGAAAAAAATAGGAAGAGAAAGAAGGAAAGAGAAAAAAAATACATTCCATTCTCCTCGAATTATCTTACAGGAAATACGAACGAGACAGAGACAGAGAGAGAGAGAGAGAGAGAGAGAGAGAGAGAGAGAGAGAGAGAGAGAGAGAGAGAGAGAGAGAGAGAGAGAGAGAGAGCAAACAAAACAAACCAAACAAAAGTACCAGTTCCACGTTTCCAGCAGCAGCATCCTTCTCTGACCGACACACCTTTACGTAAACAAAGTGCGTGACGGCAGCCCGACCATCACCGCGAGCCAGAGAGAGCCGTAACAAGGACAAAGGGCTGCGTAATACAACCCAACAAGCAGCAATGGCGGACTGACGGTGGCTGAGGTGATGGGTTGGTGATGGGGTGGCTGAGGTGATGGGGGGAAGGGTGGTAATGGAGGTGGCTGAGGTGGTGGGGGGAAGGGGTGTTGATGGGGGGAAGGGGTGGTGATGGGGAGGGGAGAAGGGATGTTGATGGGGGTAGAGTGGTGTCATGTACTTAAAAACGTACATATTTCACACTCATACACAAGGAGAAGTATGCAATTTACACCCCTAATCACACACAAATAGCTCTCTCTCTCTCTCTCTCTCTCTCTCTCTCTAAACTGTGATTCCAGGAAGGTTAAAGCAAAAAAACAAAGATAAATAACCACTCCAGCATTTCCCCTTCCTTCCCTTTCACTCCTTCCCTCCATTTCATCCTTCCTTCACTCCCCCACTTCCTTCCTTCCCTCCTCCTCACCCCAGAGTCGCGGCGCAGTGTCCTTGGCGGTGAAAAGACAGCGAACCTTTACCTGGGGAAGCAAGTCATGGCGGGCACCTGTTACCTGTACATAGCATAGCATTGCAAGTCATAGTCATAGTAGCTGATAAAAACGCCATATTCTTAACTATTTTTTTCTATATATTTTTTTTACCTGATTAATTTAGTCATTTATTCTTTTTTATTTATCTATCTATTTATTTATTTTATTTATTTTTTGCGTGCTTATTCTTAACTTTTTTTTCTATATATTTTTCTACCTGATTGATTTAGTTATTTATTCTATTTTTATTTATTTATCTATTTATCTATTTTATTTATTTATTTATTTTTTTGCGTGCTTTACGATCAGCAGAGAATTTATTTACTGGTCAGTTATTGTAAAGAAGTTATGATTTTTTCCTCCTCCTTTTTTTTTCTTTCGTCGTTGTGAGGGTTTGACGTTGTTGTTGTTGTTGTTGTTGTTGTTGTTGTCGTTATGTGTAATGTGCCGCAGGGTCCTGGTGAATGGAGATGATTGCAGGGAGGAGGAGGAGGAGGAGGACGAGGAGGAGGAGGAGGAGGAGGAGGAGGAGGAGGAGGAGGAGGAGGAGGAGGAGGAGGAGGAGGAGAACAACAACATCAATAACAACAACAACAACAACAACTTCTCAGTACAAAGCAATGAGTGACGCCATCTTGGACACACACACACACACAGAGAGAGAGAGAGAGAGAGAGAGAGAGAGAGAGAGAGAGAGAGAGAGAGAGAGAGAGAGAGAGAGAGAGAGAGAGAGTACGTGGCAGTCACAGGCGCCGCAAAACAAGTGAAAATGTTCCTCCGTCACTACATTCATTTATTCTACCACACAAGAATGCTCCCCAGCGTCTCTCTCTCTCTCTCTCTCTCTCTCTCTCTCTTATCACACTCCTCCACCTTATTTCCTCCGTGTTTTCTTCCTTATCTATCTTCCTCCATCAGCATCTCCTTTCTCTACTTCATTTCCTTCGTGTCTCCTTTTTCTTCCTTCCCTCCTGCCTCCTGAATTCCTTCCCTTCACGCTTTTCCCTTCCTCTTTCCTTTCAATTCATGCTTTTTTTTCCCGCTACCTATCTCCTTTCTTCTATCTTCCCTCACATTTTCCCCTTTTCAGTGCCTTCCCCTTTTATCTTGTTCCATTTATATCTCCTTCGCTTCCTCCCTTATTGTCTCCGTTCTCTATTGGTTTTCTCAGCAGCGCCATCTGTGTACAAGGAGGCGAAGGATGGAGGATCTGCAAAGGACAGGCAGGCCGTTTGGTTCCCGTCAGGAGTGAAGTGAAAGAAAACGAGACGCAGCAGGTGCATGGGTAACTTCATTCTAATTGGACTGGAAACAGGAATTACGTGCGGAAAGTGAGGGGAAAGGAGGGCACAGCGTTAGGCATCTGCGTCATGATTCGCTTAGGAGTGTTCGTATTAATGTGAAATGGATGCGTCGCCGTCACGTGTCTGTATGGGAGGGTGTGGGAAGGTACGTGTAGTGACAGATTTAAATGAGGAAGTGGCATGGTGCAGAGGAGGAGGAGGAGGAGGAGGAGGAGGAGGAGGAGGAGGAGGAGGAGAAGGAATGAATGATGGATGAAGGAGGATGAGAACGAGGTTGGGGAAGATGTAATAAATGCGAGGGAAGACTAAATAGAGAGACAAACACCATAACTGTATTGTAATGGTGACCCGCATGACACCGCAGCCTTCCACGAACAGGCCAGCCAGGTGATTCAGGTGTTCCGGCCAGGTGACTGTTCTGATAAATGTAAGTGTTGACTGATAACCCGCAGCTGTGCACTTCACCACCGCCTACGAGTGAATGTGGCGGCCAAGACACATTTTGTTGACATGTTAGATGAGCTGAAGGTGCCTGGGGTTTGAGAGGGGTGGTGGGGGGGAGGGGAGTATGGTCTTGCCGTTCCCCCAGGCGGCAAGGGAAATAGAGCAACCATTCAAGAATATCAGAAGTTCGCGCGCGCACCAGCACCACCTGGCACGGGGCGGAACCGCTGAGAGAAAAATGAGCGCCACCACACAGCGAGCAGCGGCGATTCACCCACCTGCGTGCTGGACACTGTCGGTGCCGGCGGGGGGTGGCGGTACGTCTGGCGTGGAAGCGAGAGAGGCGGACACGGATGTAGCGATGGAGACTGACGTGATTTTGGAAGCGTCGCCGCCACCAGGAGTCCACTTCTCGCTCAGCCTGGTGGAGATGGAGGTCCTCATTGTTGTTGTGCTTGGTCTTGGTGCGCCGCGGGTCACGTGTTTCTCAGCAGCGGCTCCCTCACGCCTCGCCTGACTCGTGACCGCCGCGGCGAGGCTCTCACTTCCTAGAGACTTCGGACGGAGGCGATTCTGGGATGCGGTGGGTCGCAGGGTGACGGTCGGTGCCTCGCTGGCCCGCACTGCTCCTGGTGGGAGTGACTTCCGCTTCTCAGCAGTGCTATTCGATTTTCTGACCGGGACTCCAGATCTTGTGGAAGTTTTGTTCTGGCAGCCTGAGGCATTTTTTGTAAGGTCAGTGGTGGGTCTCCTCTTCACGGGAGACTTCCCTGAGGGAGGAGGAGGCGGAGTACCCACTGAGGATCCTGTCTTCTCTCTGGTGACCCTCTTCGTGGGGGTGGAGGCAGGGGCAGGGGAGCTGCGGGCTGCAAGAAGTCGTGTGTCTCCACTGAGCAGTTTGTATCTGTTGAAACCACCAGCAGAGATGCGCCGCTCCACCTTTTCCACCTCAATGCCCCCGTCCGATCCCGGCCCGCGCGTTCCCAAGGAATTCCTAACGGCGGGAGAAGACCTGACAGCGGCCCTGTCTTCCCCGGCACTCACAGAGGAGAGGCAGACGGCCATCCTCGCCTTGCGGTGCCTGGCCGGAGGGGAGCTCTGGGCGGAGGCTGAGGCGAGCTGCGTCCTCATGGAACCGCAGGTGGTGGTGATCACGTTGTTGTTGTCTGTCTTGCACTCCACGCCCATCACGGCGGCTGTCCTGGGGCGCGCCTGTCACGGCTGTAGCAAACACTCGTGGCGGTCTGTTTATCTCACTTGTCCACCTCGCATGACCCGCACAGCTCTGCAGCACCAAGGCCGTTACTAAACACATACACCGTGAGACACACACTACATCCGCTGCCGTAAGTGCATCACACACACACACACACACACACACACACACACACACACACACACACACACACACACACACACACACACACACATCCATCAACTAACTGACGCCCACAGATACATCGCCGAGGGCTGCCCTGCACGTCCCCCTCGATCACCAGTGCCGTACCGGTATGTACTCCCCGACACCCACAGCCACACTGACACATCCCGAACACCTTGCCTCTCCCCCACAGCCCAGCCACCCACCAACCCCGATACACTATCAGGCTTAGCACGCACACACACGCCTCGTCCTCCTTCTTCTCTCCCCGTACGTGCTCCTGTATCCTATTAAGATAAGCTGGTCCATCGCTGAGGGAGTGACGGAGAGGAGAGGCTGGAGTTGTATACGTGTCACAAGGCTTTCAGTGTGATGCGACCAATATATTCCGCAATGCTTCACGTTTATTGTATCACTGCCTGCCGTCACTGCCGCCCAAATGCTCCCACGACAGCATCCTACCCAGCCAGCCAGGATATGCTCTCTCTCTCTCTCTCTCTCTCTCTCTCTCTCTCTCTCTCTCTCTCTCTCTCTCTCTCTCTCTCTCTCTCTCACCCCTGCCTTCCCAGAGGTCATCCTAACAGTCAGGTTTCCACTGCGCCACGCGGCCGAGCTGTGACCTTGAGGGCTTGCTGCTCCCTTCAGGCACGACCTTCCCCAGCTCCGCCTGCAGGAGTGACTCACCTCTCCCTCCCCCTCCCCCTTCCCCCATTCCTCGGCAGTGTCGCTGACCTGACCTCACACACACACACACACACACCGACTGCCTCCCGTTTCTCACTCCCTTGCCGTCACACACTCTTATATCCAAAGTCATTAAAGCTATAAAGTTCCCGCTAATTATAAGAGCAATATTGATTTTGGACTGATGGAGCGCTACACAATTAACTTTCCTTCATTGTACTCGTTATTACTATTATCCGGCACGGGCATAAAATAAAGTTAGGAAAAGCTGAACGAAAACATTAGCCTCTATAAGTGTTATCTTCCTCCCAAACTGACAGATGGTTCTTTGCTTCTTACTCTTCCTGTTTTTCCTCCTCCGGCTGCCCCTCCTCTCTCTCCTCCCCCTCCTCCTCCTTCTCCCCGGGCTCCTCCTTCACTAGAAATTCTGATGCAACAAGTAATTCTCGACCTCTGTCACCTTGTTACTTCCGAGCCTTAAGTGGAATAGATACCTGACGGCGTACGTGTGTGTGTGTGTGTGAGTGTGTAATCTTGCCTCCAATCACTTCAGCTCCACACAGCCAGCTTCATCTGTCTCTCTACGCGTGTCAGTCCCTTCAGTAACTCCCTCTTTAAGTTTCCTCCTATCTACATCCCCCCCCATCCCCCCCCCCCACTCGCCCTAAAGCTTATATAGGAAACGCTACATTTTCCAAAACTTTAACCTCAGCGCACATTTCCCTCCCCGTCGTTCATCCCCCTATGCCATTCTTTCACTGTTTCTGCTCGTGTTTCTTTCTAAGCAGTCGTCATCTTTAACATCCCCTACTACAACGCCCCTCACTACTGGCGCTGGCACGGCTACTTCCTTCCTGCGTCACTGACCGACTGACTCACTCACTCACTGGCGCCGTGGACCATTCGATGATTCCCACTGTTACTCCATTAAATGTTTCAGATCAGCCCAATGGTCAGTAATTAATCTTCGCCGTCTAGATGGCCTTTTGTTGAGCTGTCAGCGTTAATTACCGGCAGTGTTTCAGCATGCAGGGAGTGTGGCGGTCTTTGTCTTGCTGCCCCCACCACTTCACCGCGTGTTCCTCCCAACCCACCCTGCTTCTCGCCTTCCCCTCCTCGTACAAGCTTGCAGGAGTTGACTGGGGACTTTTCTTTATTTACACAACTGGTCTCAGACTGAATAAACATGATGAAATTCCCGCTGGTGTCACTACGAGGAGACACATCGCCCAGGACATTACAAAAATAACTCTCCATGAGACGAGGTAAGAATTCTTGTGTCGTGTACCGCTGCTGCACGTCATGTTGGTGAAGTACGTCGCGCTGTAATAAGCCATGTAAGGACGCTGTAACGCTCCGTCGGCCAGTCACTCTAATTAATAACTCTCATCATGTCACGCTACATTTTTTACTAATTAAAACCCTCCTGGAACGCCACGCCCTTCTTTATACTCCTGTAGAAATATTAGGGTTCAGGAAGGACTTGGAGGTTCCTGTGAGCAGCCTCCAACAGGCGTATATTCCACGGTACCTTCCAGGAAAGCCTCCCCCGATCGGGCTTCCCTCTCATTACCTCCAACAAAATTAGCGTCTTGGTTTGTTCCAACGACTCCATTTACTGATTACGATGCCAAGTTAATTAGGCGAGGCGGGTAGTGTGGGGGCGGCGGAGATTGTGGCGTGTGGCATCTCGGCGGGAGAGGCTGGGGAAAGGGACTGGGGGAGGGACAGGGGAGGGAGGTGGATGGCCGAAGGTCCCGCTCATGGCATGCTTCACACACTTGGCCACGCACCTCGTCCGCCACCACGGTCCATGTATCTGTTATCTCACACCACCCGCACACCCACCCACACTGATTGCTCACCGCCACAAGCACACGGTGGGAAGGTCAACAGCTAACTACTACTCCCACGCTTCCACCTGTTATGACATTCACACGCTCAGCCATACAACGACACGCACTCGTGGAATTAAGCAAGCACACACACACACACACACACACACACACACACACTGGTGGCCTCATCTGTCACTCTCGACCATTCCGGCACCACAGTCACTGACGGGATGAAGCTCCACACGCATCGCCTCGTCCACTTCCCGGGCACTTAAGGTTTCATTCACCGCACAGCTCCGAGCCTCCGTCCGTCCGTGCCTGGCTAGTTTGTTTTTGGAGGTGACGGTGCGGGTGCCCAACACACATGCACACAGACACACATACACGCACATACACATACATCGCCCAGATACAGCACTCCACGCAGCAGCAGCACTAATGTTCCCACACCACTCAGATGCCACCACTCCACTCCTGACGCCTTAACGGGATGCGGCATTAAACAGTTAAATTCGGCAGCCGCAGCAGCAATAATGTGATCATTTACACGGCAACCTCAAGCAAGACCCGAGGCTCCTTCCTGGTAGTTTTCACCGCGGCAATCCTCGTCTCACTGCACCGAACACTCACTGCCACCACCACCATTCCTCGAACACACTTGTTGCACTTCACATCCAGGCACACACGACGCGGCGCGGCGCGGCGCTCCGAGCAGGGACACCAGCACACCGGGAGGGCGTGTACACAACTGGCTGGCTATCCTCCTGGCGCGGCTGGCGAGGTGTGTGCGTGTGGTAGGACTCATGTCACACACACACACACACACACACACACACACACACACACAGGTTGGTACGGGCCGCCCCTCAGGCCACACCAGTCCCCGTGCGGCACACAGTGGTGGCGGCGGGAGAGCACCTGCCGCGGCCCACCAGCGACACGTTCAACAGGTCCAACACTGCTGCTGCTGCTGCTACGACCCGCCACCACACCATGCGCGCTCATACATACATACATACACACACACACACGGACTTCAGCCACGCAGCTGACTGCCCGGGACGCCACGACTTGAAAATATGTATGCCTTCCCAACACACAGACACACAGCCACACGCTAACCGCGGCGACCCGACACACAGCACGGCGTTCCACGAGATACTGACAGAGAAGACTCGCGCCAGCAGCAGCGGGTGTCGGGAGTAGCGTGACAGACACCGCTCAACATTAAGACCCTTCTCGCTTTGACTCGTAATGACCTTATCTCTCTAATCAGCCGCCGGTTATCTCCACACGGGGAGTGAGTGCTGGAGACCCATGCTCTGATAACCTGCAAAACATCTCGCTCAGAGACCTTCCCAAGGCCCCGCCCAGCACACGAGGCCGCAGACGTGTGTTCTATGCTAATGGCTTTGTTATTTTAGCAGCGGCCTTGAGGTACGCGTTACGCATTTTGATCTGCATGTATAGGGAAGTCACGGGGCTGTGACGCATCCGTTTTGTGGCGAAATGTAAGGTTTGGCAGCAGCGGCGGTGTGGGAAAAAGGAAGAAGGGATGGGGAGAAGTAATGCCTTGGAGTGGGTGGCTGCTGATAACACTGATAGAAAAACGGAAGACACACACACACACACATCACACACACACACACACACACACACACACACACACACACACACACACACACACACACACACACACAGACACACAGTCTCCTTGGCATCAACACTTTTATTTTCCTATCTGGGGAATGAAATGCATCACGTGAGCAGCACGTTACACTCTCACTATGAAGCCTTTACTGTTGATGCTTGAGCCTGATACCACTCAAGGGAGGGAGAGACAGAGGGGAAAGAAGCATACCTTTGTTTGTGTGTGTGTTATTCACCACAGTCGCCTGCTGGTCACCCAGCCAGTCTTTCTCTACGGAGCGAGCTCAGAGCACATAGACGCGATGTGTGTGTGTGTGTGTGTGTGTGTGTGTGTGTGTGTGTGTGTGTGTGTGTGTGTTGAAGTGCAAGCATGAATTCACCCATAACACCCAACGATCGAGGAGAATTAA
>JAHFWG010000239.1:152291-163115 GCA_020233015.1 Callinectes sapidus | reverse complement strand
TCTCTCTCTCTCTCTCTCTCTCTCTCTCTCTCTCTCTCTCTCTCTCTCTCTCTCTCTCTCTCTCTCTCTCTCTCTCACCTGCACCAGATCCACTAGAAACACGGCGAAGGTGAGGAAGGCAAGGGACAACAGGGTGGACTCTACTGAACTGAAGCTGCCGGAGGAAAAACTGCGTGCGATCTCCTTCCCTTTTCTCTCTGAAGGAAACGAAGAAAGGAAGGGTGTTTAGTTGCTTATCTCTGTGTTTTCTTCAGTTGGTGTTTTCTTCTTTTTCCTTTTTTCATTTTCTTTATTTGATTACTTTTTGTGACTTTTTTGTTGTTGTTGTTGGTGGTGGTGGTGGTGATGGTGGTGGTGCTTTTGTTGTTGTTGCTATTGCTTAATACTACTAATATTACTAGCACTATGTCTACGTAATATACCGCCTCCACCACCATCACTTACTACTACTACTACTACTACTAAAACTGCATAAATTCTGACACCACCCCCATTATCACCACCACAACTACCACATCTCACCAATTGTAGATATTAAGCTGCTCCTCGCCCGTGTCAGCAGCGCACCACCCATCCACTGCTCTCCCACCGGTCGCGCTTCCCTCTCAACTAACAAGCGTCCTCTCTCCTCTCCCTCTTCTACTTTACCTTCCTTCTGCTGCGCCTCCTTCAGACCTTCAGATTTTTCGATAATATCAGTCGAACCTCCAGATATCTTAAGCTTTCCAGAATCTTCAAATGTCTTTTTAGTTTTCACGTTCATCTCTTCCTCCTGAACTTTTTCTTTCTTAGATTTGGTGAAGGGATCTTTTGGTTGTGTTTTCCCATGACTTTCCTGGCTTAGGGTATCAGGAAGGTCTGGTTTTAGCTTCATTTGGTCTTCTTTGGTCTTCATCTTGGTCTTATCCTCAGAATTATCAGTTTCATCGGGTTTCGAGCATTCTAAAGTAGTGTCTGGAGATTCTTTTGTTATCTTCGGGGTGAGTGGGTCATCTTGTGGTGGTGATGAGAAGGTTCGAGTAACACATAACATTATAATGACAAATAGGTGAAGGTTTTTCATTCTTCCAATTAGCGTGTTCTCTCTCTCTCTCTCTCTCTCTCTCTCTCTCTCTCTCTCTCTCTCTCTCTCTCTCTCTCTCTCACCCCTGCCTTCCCAGAGGTCATCCTAACAGTCAGGTTTCCACTGCGCCACGCGGCCGAGCTGTGACCTTGAGGGCTTGCTGCTCCCTTCAGGCACGACCTTCCCCAGCTCCGCCTGCAGGAGTGACTCACCTCTCCCTCCCCCTCCCCCTTCCCCCATTCCTCGGCAGTGTCGCTGACCTGACCTCACACACACACACACACACACCGACTGCCTCCCGTTTCTCACTCCCTTGCCGTCACACACTCTTATATCCAAAGTCATTAAAGCTATAAAGTTCCCGCTAATTATAAGAGCAATATTGATTTTGGACTGATGGAGCGCTACACAATTAACTTTCCTTCATTGTACTCGTTATTACTATTATCCGGCACGGGCATAAAATAAAGTTAGGAAAAGCTGAACGAAAACATTAGCCTCTATAAGTGTTATCTTCCTCCCAAACTGACAGATGGTTCTTTGCTTCTTACTCTTCCTGTTTTTCCTCCTCCGGCTGCCCCTCCTCTCTCTCCTCCCCCTCCTCCTCCTTCTCCCCGGGCTCCTCCTTCACTAGAAATTCTGATGCAACAAGTAATTCTCGACCTCTGTCACCTTGTTACTTCCGAGCCTTAAGTGGAATAGATACCTGACGGCGTACGTGTGTGTGTGTGTGTGAGTGTGTAATCTTGCCTCCAATCACTTCAGCTCCACACAGCCAGCTTCATCTGTCTCTCTACGCGTGTCAGTCCCTTCAGTAACTCCCTCTTTAAGTTTCCTCCTATCTACATCCCCCCCCATCCCCCCCCCCCACTCGCCCTAAAGCTTATATAGGAAACGCTACATTTTCCAAAACTTTAACCTCAGCGCACATTTCCCTCCCCGTCGTTCATCCCCCTATGCCATTCTTTCACTGTTTCTGCTCGTGTTTCTTTCTAAGCAGTCGTCATCTTTAACATCCCCTACTACAACGCCCCTCACTACTGGCGCTGGCACGGCTACTTCCTTCCTGCGTCACTGACCGACTGACTCACTCACTCACTGGCGCCGTGGACCATTCGATGATTCCCACTGTTACTCCATTAAATGTTTCAGATCAGCCCAATGGTCAGTAATTAATCTTCGCCGTCTAGATGGCCTTTTGTTGAGCTGTCAGCGTTAATTACCGGCAGTGTTTCAGCATGCAGGGAGTGTGGCGGTCTTTGTCTTGCTGCCCCCACCACTTCACCGCGTGTTCCTCCCAACCCACCCTGCTTCTCGCCTTCCCCTCCTCGTACAAGCTTGCAGGAGTTGACTGGGGACTTTTCTTTATTTACACAACTGGTCTCAGACTGAATAAACATGATGAAATTCCCGCTGGTGTCACTACGAGGAGACACATCGCTCAGGACATTACAAAAATAACTCCCCATGAGACGAGGTAAGAATTCTTGTGTCGTGTACCGCTGCTGCACGTCATGTTGGTGAAGTACGTCGCGCTGTAATAAGCCATGTAAGGACGCTGTAACGCTCCGTCGGCCAGTCACTCTAATTAATAACTCTCATCATGTCACGCTACATTTTTTACTAATTAAAACCCTCCTGGAACGCCACGCCCTTCTTTATACTCCTGTAGAAATATTAGGGTTCAGGAAGGACTTGGAGGTTCCTGTGAGCAGCCTCCAGCAGGCGTATATTCCACGGTACCTTCCAGGAAAGCCTCCCCCGATCGGGCTTCCCTCTCATTACCTCCAACAAAATTAGCGTCTTGGTTTGTTCCAACGACTCCATTTACTGATTACGATGCCAAGTTAATTAGGCGAGGCGGGTAGTGTGGGGGCGGCGGAGATTGTGGCGTGTGGCATCTCGGCGGGAGAGGCTGGGGAAAGGGACTGGGGGAGGGACAGGGGAGGGAGGTGGATGGCCGAAGGTCCCGCTCATGGCATGCTTCACACACTTGGCCACGCACCTCGTCCGCCACCACGGTCCATGTATCTGTTATCTCACACCACCCGCACACCCACCCACACTGATTGCTCACCGCCACAAGCACACGGTGGGAAGGTCAACAGCTAACTACTTCCACCTGTTATGGCATTCACACGCTCAGCCATACAACGACACGCACTCGTGGAATCAAGCAAGCACACACACACACACACACACACACACACACACACACTGGTGGCCTCATCTGTCACTCTCGACCATTCCGGCACCACAGTCACTGACGGGATGAAGCTCCACACGCATCGCCTCGTCCACTTCCCGGGCACTTAAGGTTTCATTCACCGCACAGCTCCGAGCCTCCGTCCGTCCGTGCCTGGCTAGTTTGTTTTTGGAGGTGACGGTGCGGGTGCCCAACACACATGCACACAGACACACATACACGCACATACACATACATCGCCCAGATACAGCACTCCACGCAGCAGCAGCACTAATGTTCCCACACCACTCAGATGCCACCACTCCACTCCTGACGCCTTAACGGGATGCGGCATTAAACAGTTAAATTCGGCAGCCGCAGCAGCAATAATGTGATCATTTACACGGCAACCTCAAGCAAGACCCGAGGCTCCTTCCTGGTAGTTTTCACCGCGGCAATCCTCGTCTCACTGCACCGAACACTCACTGCCACCACCACCATTCCTCGAACACACTTGTTGCACTTCACATCCAGGCACACACGACGCGGCGCGGCGCGGCGCTCCGAGCAGGGACACCAGCACACCGGGAGGGCGTGTACACAACTGGCTGGCTATCCTCCTGGCGCGGCTGGCGAGGTGTGTGCGTGTGGTAGGACTCATGTCACACACACACACACACACACACACACACACACACACACACACATACACAGGTTGGTACGGGCCGCCCCTCAGGCCACACCAGTCCCCGTGCGGCACACAGTGGTGGCGGCGGGAGAGCACCTGCCGCGGCCCACCAGCGACACGTTCAACAGGTCCAACACTGCTGCTGCTGCTGCTGCTACGACCCGCCACCACACCATGCGCGCTCATACATACATACATACACACACACACACACACGGACTTCAGCCACGCAGCTGACTGCCCGGGACGCCACGACTTGAAAATATGAGTATGCCTTCCCAACACACAGACACACAGCCACACGCTAACCGCGGCGACCCGACACACAGCACGGCGTTCCACGAGATACTGACAGAGAAGACTCGCGCCAGCAGCAGCGGGTGTCGGGAGTAGCGTGACAGACACCGCTCAACATTAAGACCCTTCTCGCTTTGACTCGTAATGACCTTATCTCTCTAATCAGCCGCCGGTTATCTCCACACGGGGAGTGAGTGCTGGAGACCCATGCTCTGATAACCTGCAAAACATCTCGCTCAGAGACCTTCCCAAGGCCCCGCCCAGCACACGAGGCCGCAGACGTGTGTTCTATGCTAATGGCTTTGTTATTTAGCAGCGGCCTTGAGGTACGCGTTACGCATTTTGATCTGCATGTATAGGGAAGTCACGGGGCTGTGACGCATCCGTTTTGTGGCGAAATGTAAGGTTTGGCAGCAGCGGCGGTGTGGGAAAAAGGAAGAAGGGATGGGGAGAAGTAATGCCTTGGAGTGGGTGGCTGCTGATAACACTGATAGAAAAACGGAAGACACACACACACACACATCACACACACACACACACACACACACACACACACACACACACACACACACACACACACACACACACAGACACACAGTCTCCTTGGCATCAACACTTTTATTTTCCTATCTGGGGAATGAAATGCATCACGTGAGCAGCACGTTACACTCTCACTATGAAGCCTTTACTGTTGATGCTTGAGCCTGATACCACTCAAGGGAGGGAGAGACAGAGGGGAAAGAAGCATACCTTTGTTTGTGTGTGTGTTATTCACCACAGTCGCCTGCTGGTCACCCAGCCAGTCTTTCTCTACGGAGCGAGCTCAGAGCACATAGACGCGATGTGTGTGTGTGTGTGTGTGTGTGTGTGTGTGTGTGTGTGTGTGTGTGTGTGTGTTGAAGTGCAAGCATGAATTCACCCATAACACCCAACGATCGAGGAGAATTAAAGGCAAGTGTGTGTTGGACTGCTGTGGTGGTGGTGGTGGTGGAGCGGTAGTCGAACCCACCCACCCAACCAACCAACCATCCATCCATCCACCCGCCCACCCGCATCACACTGACCCACTTCCTGTGTTCGTCGCCCCCACCTACGCCCCCAAGACACACACACACACACACACACACACACACACACACACACACACACACACACACACACACACACACGGCACGCCCACCTACTCACTCACCCACTCACTCACTCCTCTGCAGCCTCACCCATTAAACCACCCACACTCCCTTTGTGCTCCCCTATCCCTGCCCACACACGTCCTGTTATCACGCGCCCTGTGTAGTCGCCGAAGCTCACGCCCTTTGCACGCCTTCCCGCCCACGCCGCGCACTGAATGATGGGTGACGGACGCTGCGTTGATGGAACCGCTTGTCCTGACACGCACACTCGAAATGACACCTCCTGTTAACCATTCTATCAGGAGAAAGGGAAGGGGAGGGAAGGGGAGGGAAGGGGAGAAGGGGAAGGGAAGGTTGTTAAAGCTGACCATACGAGCAGAAGCGAAATGAACCTCCTCTTGGTATTGAAAGAAAACGCAGTGTGGTTGTGACTCTTAAGTGGATGGTTGTGTGTTTGTGGTGAGAGGAATGGAAGGCGAGAAGAGAGCAGGGGACAACTATGATACTTAAAGGTACTTGAGTTTAAATCTAAGACTCGTATTATCAAGCGCTTTGTTCTTCTCTCAGCAGCATTATTTTCAGTCACTATACAGATGAGTCGTCAGGTTTTCAGTTTTCTTCTATAACTAAAATCATTGTTAATTATCCTAGAATTGTGAAAACACACTTGAAGAGCCCAGTATTTTCAACTGTTATTCTTTTAACCTCCAGACTATTTTCATTGGATAAAGAGATGAATAGAGAATTCATAGATGCCTTTCCTTCTGATTCAAAACCTTTCTTAAATATCACTACAATCATGAAAACAGACACCCCAGTATCTTCTTTTATTCACGGTATCAGGACTATTTCCAGGGGCCACAGAGATGATAAATCGGATTTTTAATGATGCTTTCTTTTTAGTGACGCAGAATCTTCTTAACGATCATTATAAGAGGAAAAGCTCACACTCACTTCAAGACCCCGGTATCTTTCACGTCGATATCACATTATCTATAACAAGAGTATTTCCAAAGGCCACAAAGATAATTAAGATCTTCAAGAGTATTATTCTTATTAATATACGAAATTCTTGTTACCCGTCACTAGAATAACACTCTTGAAAATCTAGCAACTTCCACCTTTAAACACTTGTTGAATGAGATGAGATAACGCAGTGTTTACGAATACGCATCCACGAAAGAAGACAAAACAAACAGGGAGGAAGTGTGCGTGTATCCATTATTGAACAGAAAAGAAACAAAAGAGGAGGAAGAAAAACAAAAAGAAAAAGGGAAAACAGAACAAAAAATAGAAAACAAGAGAAAGAAAACAGAACATAAAAAAAAACAAAGAAAAAAGAAAAAAAACAGAAAAAGAAAGAAAACAGACATAGAGGAAGTGAGCATGCATCCATCACGTAACAGTCCAGTAGTGTCCAGTGTCCCATAGTGCGCAGCGGGCCGATCTGAGAACACGCGCTCCTAGACGAATGTGGATACTCGATCGGTCACAACAACTTATAGATATCTGGAGGGTTATCGGAGGCGACCTGTGAAGTATCGTGTGTGTGTGTGTGTGTGTGTGTGTGTGTGTGTGTGTGTGTGTGTGTGTGTGTGTGTGAAGAATCGTCGAAATGAAATGAGGAGGAGGACGAGAACGAGGAGGAGGAGGAGGAGGGACAAGTGCTATCTGATATCGGGCTTGCAACTCCGTCAGACCAACCACACTGTCCCCACACCTGCACGCACACAGACACGCACACACACACACACACACACACACACACACACAAACACACACAGCGGCTCCATCGCTCCTCGGGTCAACAAACATTTTCATTATGATAAGAAATCGTTGCCCTTGAGTAGATTCCTGAAAGTGGAAGACGGCCTTTCACCTACAGGAGGAGGAGGAGGAGGAGGAGAGTAATAGGCGTTCCCTAATGAGAGATCAGGAGGAGGAACAGAAGGGGTTGAGAAGTGTCAGTGAAGGATAGATAGAGAACGGCTCTGTTGCTGCCCACACCTTCAACACCACCACCACTACCAGGACCACCACCACCACCACCACCACCTCCAGAGCGCCAAGTGATGACGAAACAGAACAAATACGAGCAAGGTGACTGGCTAGAAATACTGCGATATATATATACATTTCTTTACGTTCCCTGTGGTGTGTGTAGGAGGATGGTGAAGGGGGAATCAAAGCGTTCTCCCAAGGTATGCCTCGTCTGCTCGTCATTCATAACAGTGACGGTGTAATACTATCGGATGTTCCCTTCTGTTTGTCTGTTTGCCCTGCGCAGTGATCCTCGGCAGCGTGTTTGCTCTGAGCTGGTAACACTGGCTATGGCCGATAATAAGTGAAATGGTGAATGTATGTGAGTGGTATTTCCTTTGAGTAGCATTGTGTCCAGGTGTGTGTGTGTGTGGCAACCGCGTGTGTCAGCAGAGTGCCAGTCATGTGCCAGCCGTGTGTCAGGCATGCTGTCAGCCATTTACGAGTACATTTCCCGGTGTGTCAGCCCCGCACCAACACTCACACGTAATGAAACACTTGAAAGACAACTCCACTGCGTTTCTCTCTTAAGCAAATGTACCACTCCATGATCGTAAATGTACAAGGTATCATAAAACTTTGCATTTCCGAGCAGCGTGGAGAAAAACTGTAATCGCGGTTGAAACAAAAAGCGAGGGAAAGAAGTGAACTGTAAATATTATCAATTCACGTGCCTTTTCACTCCTGGACTTGTCACGTGCAGGGGAACCACAAAACATATTAACGATAACACAAAACACGAAAACCTTAACCCCAATTCACAATTCATTTCACAATCGAACCTAACCTAACAATCACTCTTCTGTTGATCCCGTCTTGAAAATTCTCACCATAATCCCCAACAACACTAAACACATTATCTTTGTTCACTTCAAGATCAAGAGCAAACCTAACCCAACAAAACCTAACATCACTTTACTCTTTTTCTTCAAGTTATCCACTATGATTCTCTTCCATCTTTTTCATCCTTATCAACCAATAGTGAGGCAAAATGTATGTTTTTTTTTCCTTTTTCTTTCCAGTCTTCTTCCATTCTTCCCTATAAATTACCTTCCCTTCCATTCTTCCCATATTCCACCTCATAACACCTACCCATTCTTCCCTACCTCAACATTCCTCGTCTCTCCCTCCCTATCATTCCCCCACTAATCCAATTGAAACTCCTCTTTTTCCCTCTTTATGATTTCCTCCCCCCTCCCCCTTCCCCAACCCTCCCAGTGGACGCCGAGCAGAATAATAAAGTCGGGTCGCTGGGTGCAGTCGCTCCTCTCCTTAGCTCCTCCCTGATGCAGCAAAGCACACCTTACTTCACTCCCTCACCCGCTGCTCGCCTCTGTCTCGCCCTCCACGACCACCAGGTAACGGGACAGGTGCCCTCTGATCACCCTCCTTCCTCCCACCCCCCTCTTCCTTCTCCTCGCTCTCCGCCCTGCGCCCTCCTACACACAGTCCTACGCCCGCCACATGCAGTCCAAGTCAAAGTAGCGTTTCTCTGTCTAATAGGGTGTGAATGTGGTTTTAGTGGTGGTGGTGGTGGTGGTGGTGAGTGTGTGTGTGTGTGTGTGTGTGTGTGTGAGTGTGTGTGTGTGTGTGTGTGTGTGTGAGTGTGTGAGTGTGTGAGTGTGTGTGTGTGACAATACTAACGGTAATGCTGATAACAACAACGATAACAACAATGAAATTCATAACACTTCTACGTATAAGGATTCGAAAAAAAGAAGAAGAAAAAAAAAAAAACACTGGCTCTCTCTTAACTTTTTTTTCACCCTCTGCATTGGTATTACTCCTCCTCCTCCTCCTCCTCTTTCTCCTCCTCCTCCTCCTTCTTCTTCTTCTCTTCCTCCTCTTCCTGAGTCTTGGCTCGCAGCCCACTCCACACTTTTACACCTGCAAACCCCTCCCTCCCCCTCCCCAACATTCCCTTCCCCACTCGTCCCTCCACCTCCCTGACACATCCACCCTCCCTCACATACCTCTCTACATTCCCTCACCCTTTCCTCCATCCTTCCGCCATCAACTACTCTTCCTATTCTTCTTCATCCCTCCATATTTTATCTTCTCCACTTCTTCCACCAGTGTCTATTGTGGGATATCTGGACAGTGTAGAGCGTCAGTGGAGTGCGGTGGAGCGGGAGAGGAATGCAATGGTGGAGAGTGTGACGTAAATAAAGGTGGAATGGGAATTTGTGTAAGTGGATGGCATATAGATAGAGGAAGAGGGAATTATATGCAGATGCGGATGTAACTGGATGAAGGAAGATATATGAAGTGTGTGACAAAGGGTGGAAGCAGACGAAATGGGGAAAGGATAGGAGAGGATGGTAAAGGATGGGTAGGAATGTAGATGACTGACAGGGGGGGTAATAATAGATGATGTACTGGACAGGCGTAGATGCAGAGGTGGATAACAATGACAGGGAACTAGAAAATAAATAAATAAATAAAAAGGTATGGATGAAAATGAATGGATGACACAGGAATAAGTAAAAACACTAAGAAAAGAACATGGGATTAAGAGAGATGGAGATGAGAGGAAACGGTAAGTGACAATGATAACAAGGATGGATGTAGATAAAAAAGAGAGAGAGAGAGAGTGTGTATGTCGGTGTGGATGGCAGAGTAGGGATAAGATAAGTGAAGATAGGGAAGGAATGGGTGAACGTGGGTGTGTGGCAAGGGTGAAGTAAGGTGAGTGAAGGCAGGAAAAGGAAGTGCGATCGTGGATGTGGGTGAAGGGGTGGAAGTAGAGTGTGTATGGGTGAGTATGGGTGTGGATGGGTGTGGAGTGGTTGTAAATAGGAAATATACAGTTGAACGTGAGTGTAGACGAAAGAGGGTGGAAAGAAGGTTGTGCATGGGTGTTAGTGGAAATAGGGTGGGTGTGCCGGCGTGTGGGTGTGCCTGGGTGACAGAGGGGGGGGGGCGGGGGAGATTGCGTGGGCGTCTCAGTCTGCCAGGCACGCATTTCAGTCGTCATTACCCTGACTCACCAATCCTTGACGAGCAATTAGAGGCAACGCGGTGCAACTGAGCCACGCCCGGGACCAATCACACGAGGGGCACCCACCACCAATAGGAACACACCGCACAGACGCCAATCGCCAATCAGGGAAAACACACACACACACGCACACGCACACGCACACACACACACACACACACACACACACACACACACACACTCCCGTCAACCAATCAGCAGGGACAAAATATTTCACACACACACACAAAAAAAAAAAAATACAACATGAAAAAAGATAAAACATGAAAGAGAAACTGAAAAGTCAACACACACACACACACACACACACACACACACACACACACACACACACACAGGAAGGCAACGAGACCTGCTTCCCACAAACAATGGACGCTCGACACACACCATGACCGTCACTAATGCGTGGAAAAGTGC
>JAHFWG010000239.1:117753-140758 GCA_020233015.1 Callinectes sapidus | reverse complement strand
GCTGCCTTGCTTACTCAGGATGCCGGCTCCTCGCAACACCAGTCACTCAAATATTAATTATTGTAGACAGCAAAGTTTTCTCCAACACGACTCGTCACACTCAAATATGACTTTCAGCAAGGGAAAACTTGACACTGCATCACTGTTTATGTAATGATGAGACGCCTCGGTCATGTGTTGCCATTCCATTTCACTCGGGAATGAACCAATGCAAGCTGGAATGAACAAACTCCAGCTGGTGTACCGCGAGGCCTGGCGAGGGAAAGACCTAGGGACGGGAGGGGGTGTGGTCCGGCAGGCAAATATTTACACGCCCTCTCGCTGCAGTCCACAGGTTGCCGGAGGAGGGAGGAGGGGCTGATGCCACACTCCTTTCCATCACTTAAGGCAAACACGATCCTTTCCCTTGGTCGTCCATTACACTTCTCAAACACGTGCTTGGTGACGCGGCGGAGCAGATGCCGGACACGTGTGCCACCAGGCGCGGCAGGCAACAAACACTCCAGGACGAGGGGGTGACGGATAGGCAGGGGTCAGCTGTGGAGGTGCAGGGGATGTGGCGGGCGCGGCGCACTACTGACACACTCCAGGACGGTGGCGCTCACCTCAACGCCGCCCACGCTCCCCCAGCAAACAACTTGTTCCCTTAATGGAAAAAGTACCGGAAACAGACAACAAACTTGCGTGCCTGTCTGAGGTCTGGTGTGTTTACCGAATCATGGCTTCGCTTTCACCCTTTGGTAAGCCACTATCCCGCCAGGCACGGCTGGACCCCACGCGAGGCGACCGTGGTGGCCTGTCTCCAAAAGGATTCCAGAGCAAAACTTGCCCCGCCGCGACCAAGGAGCAGCGGCAGCCTGATCATCCTATGAAAGGACGGCAGGTGCGTACGTCATGGCCAGCAGGACGGCAAGCGGCACCTGGAGTGGCGAGTAACAAGACCTCGGGCATGTTTGAGGAGCGAGGCCTTAGGTAATGCCTTATTGGGATCTGGCCCGAGCTTCACTCTACCAACAGACTCTCTCTCTCTCTCTCTCTCTCAGCCGGCAAGCGAGACTGACCGAGAGAGGCTTGGTCACCACCACCAGTGCCGGCCAACGAGGACTTTCATGGAGTTATTCATCATCTCACTCAGAATATTCAAGGACAACTGAGTGTGCTTTGAGAGAGAGAGAGAGAGAGAGAGAGAGAGAGAGAGAGAGAGAGAGAGAGAGAGAGAGAGAGAGAGAGAGAGAGAGGAGCAGTGATCACTATCCCTCCTCCTCCCCTTGCTCTCTCCTCTCTCCTCTCACTGACTCTGGTGCCCGTTATGGTCACGAGCTCGGCACGAGAAAGTTCAGCAAACACCAATTTTTTAAGCATATATTTCTGTTTCCTGAATTTCTAACATTTCATAAACCTCGGAGCTTTCTTTCCTCCTACATGACAACTTTCCAGAGTTGCCTGTCCGCACGCAACCTAATTAAGACTTCACCCAGACACACTTTTTTAACACCCGACAAAAAGTTTCTGCAGCAACGCATAACGCTGTCTTATTTGTTATGCTAAAGTTACATAAAAAATAACAATACCAGCGTCTTAATGCAGACTTACACCACCACCACCACCACTACCTGAGACCGTCCTTGCTTGGCCAATGATGATGATGATGAAAATGAAGACAGTGAAGGTGATTTAAAACTCGTCTTTACTCTCATCAGCGTTTTCTTTGCTCCATTTCGCTTCACGGCTGCCGCTTATTCGAAGGAGACTTGGGACTTTGAAACGTCACAGGAAAATATTAAAGTTTCTCTTGGGAGGGAAATTCTCACGAGCTATTCTGGCACTACTTATATTAGACACAATGATGTAATGGCACACAATATGAAGGCCGGTGTCACAAATAGGAAAAAGGAGAGAGAAGAAAAATAAATAAATTAAGTGACTAAAAACAGAATCTCTATAACCTGTTTCTAAGTGCATTCAGTATGAATGCTCTCTCTCTCTCTCTCTCTCTCTCTCTCTCTCTCTCTCTCTCTCTCTCTCTCTCTCTCTCTCTCTCTCTCTCTCTCTCTCTCTCTCTCTCTCTCTCTCTCTCTCTCTCTCTCTCTCTCTCTCAGAAATTTTAATGTAATTCAATATTCTACTTCACGACACAACATAACAATCATATTTAGCAATATTCTCTCTCTCTCTCTCTCTCTCTCTCTCTGAAGGATACAATAACAACGGTATATTATTATAGTTTACGCTTCCATGGGAAGAGCCAAACAGAAAATGCGACGCAGGGATGGTCACAGAGCACGTCACTCTCTTCAATGGGAGACTGAATTAATCATGTCTGTTCCTTCCTACATGTTTGCAAGGATACATAATGTATCATGTTTGAATTGTTGACTAGGATATAACAATTCATAAATAATGTCTCATATTCATATTAATTAAGCGAGGACCTCTCTCTCTCTCTCTGTGTGTGTGTGTGTGTGTGTGTGTGTGTGTGTGTGTGTGTGTGTCGAACGCAACTAATTTTTTTTTTTTTTTTAGTCTTTCAGCAGTCACCTTTACAAAGCCTCCCATTTCACTCGCTAAGCCTCACCCCACCACTCACCTCCTCACCCTCTACATCTCCCACCCACCCAGGCACAATCGAACCAAGCCAAACTAAGCCATAAACAACACACGTCTTGGCATTAAGGGGTCGTACAAATTATCCAGACAAATTATCGATATTTAAGTCTATGCAATGAAGAATATAAAAATCATTAAAAAGACAAGGTGGATAGAAAAGCGCTAATATAGGTAACGATCCAGTATTTAATTAAGCGCACACTGCTATTATCTTAGTATATTAACTAAATGTATTACACAAATAACTAAAGGCAGGATATAAAGAGCGTCCAGATATTCTAGTTACCTTTCTTACAATTCCTCATCCCACTTCACTTCCCACATTTTATATTTTTCCTTTTCTCAATTATTCTCCTTCCCTTCCTTCCTCCCCACACGTGCAGCATATTCCCTCAACCCACACCCCTATCTTCCTTATCCCTCTTCACTTCCCAATCCCCACACTTTTTACCTTTCCTTTTATCTCATTTCCTCATCCTCCTTCCTTTCCTTCCTCCCCACATCTGCAGTACATTTCCTCAAGCCACATCCCTATCTCCAGTCTCCCCTCTCCCCAGACTCAGAGTGCCTGCCTCCTGTCCTCCCTTTTTATCTGCTTCCCTCCCCAGCCATTAAAGCTTGCTAGTCTTACCAACCTAGCTTTAAGTACTCGACGACCCCTCTGTGTTGTGGCTGCTGCTTCTCAGTGAGGTTCAGTTTGGTACATTCGCTCCAACACACACACACGTTTGTTTTTAGCCTACCACTATTTCTATTATAATCAATCTCTCTCTCTCTCTCTCTCTCTCTCTCTCTCTCTCTCTCTCTCTCTCTCTCTCTCTCTCTCTCTCTCTCTCTCTTCATTTATATATCCTCTATACATCTATCTATCTATTTCTTTTATCTATCTCCATTTGTGATTTGAATTTATGTTTACCTTTATCACCCACATGACCATTCATACAAGGATGTGACTTAAACATGAAAAAACAAAACAAAATCAATAAATGAATAATGTACGACTGAACTGCGTCCAAATGAAACAAAATACCAGCTTAAAAATCAACATAAGCTTAACAAGACTACTTAGGTTACACTCTTTATTATTCGCAACACCAGGGTGCAAGTAATCCTGATTTTTCTTTTAGATATTTGTTAAAAAAAACACTATTACAAATTCACAGTAAAAAGCAACCACTTCTTGACGAGTAGGTGGGCGGCAGCTAACAAAGGACTGACAACTCCCATTCTCGGACACCATCCCTTCATGTCCCACACACAACACAAAGGACTCACTCGACTATAACAGACACTTTGTAGTCCTTGCCTTCATGTGAGCATTTAACTTACTTGCGAGACACTTACCAAACCGTTCCTTTGTGACGAGGGAAGTAAACAAGTCCTGTCTTTTATTAAACTGTGTATTTGGTGATTTTTATATTAATATTATACAGTAAATATACAGGTATATCACATATAAGGACATATACATATACACATACATACACACACGCATACAGACAATATTTGGCACTAAGTCAAACAATTTACTCTGAGGGAAGGTTATGGGCATTACCAGTGACACCTGCCCAATGAGTCAGTCACCTGTGCTGCCAATCACGCGAGTTACCTGTCCTACCTGTCACGTGAGTCACCTGTGTCATCTGAGCCATGGGTCCTGGCAACCAAACTCTCTCTCTCTCTCTCTCTCTCTCTCTCTCTCTCTCTCTCTCTCTCTCTCTCTCTCTCTCTCTCTCTCTCTCTCTCTCACACACACACACACACACACACACATACACACTCACACACAACAGCGTCATATCATAATATACAGACACTGTGGCAAGAACTGTAAGTAAACAGGTGACAGATGTGTTAATTGCTTCTCCTGTGCGTACCTGTGATGAGGTGTGGTGAGCAACAGGTGAACGGGAGGAGAGGGGAAGTAGGAATTGTAAGTTCCTTATGCAGACTTAAGTAGCAAAGTGAGTAAGTAAATGTAAAGTAATGGTTAGGCATACTTGTTTAGAACGTTTATGTTTGACCTGAGTTTAACGCCACATGAGAGCACAGTGACCTTTCTCAGATGCTAAACATAACTATACTCTTCTCTAAGTCTCCCTTATGTGCTCGCAATAAAGAAAACGAGGATACATTGGCTGGAGTAACTTAAATATGAGAGTAATTGAGAAGTTCTGTAAAGATTAGTAATTTTAAATCACGTATCATATTTGATTTTAGTCCACAGCAAAAATAGATGCATATTTTACCCTTAATTTACAGCTTGGGGAAGTAACCCACTTTTCTCGGTAATTATTTAAGCGCGTTCAGAGCAAGAGGATAAATTTATTGGCATTTTAGTCAGCAAGTGATGTGTTTGGGCCAAAGTGTTATGAGTGCGTAATATAAAACACTTCATGATATGTTAAGCGGATGATATGTGTGTTTATGACGCTATCAAGAGGGGTAGATTATTAGAACTGTGTGTGTGTGTGTGTGTGTGTGTGTGTGTGTGTGTGTGTGTGTGTGTGTGTGTGTGTGTGTGTGTTCGGCCTCACGCCAACTCACCCAGCTCATCACTCGGCGCAAGAGCAGCAACCAACCTTAGTCTCGCCACTGCACAAGTGACATAGTGTGCGGCGGTGACACGCACAGTACCTCCTAATCCTGAGAGCGATCTACCCGGTCGTAATAAATTATTGGACAGCGATGGCGATTCTTTCGTAAATTCGTCTGGAAAATTGGCTCATTCAAACTATTCTCTACAGATACTACGACGTCCTTGGCTGCTACACATTGACAGCGGCGCCTGAGGGAAGATGGCAGGATATGACACAGAACGAAGCACTTTATATACTGCCTATCACAACTTAGTACTAGATATGATGCAAAGTCAGTCGCAGAGAACTATCTTCATTACGAGCTAAAGTTTGCCAATCTTGACGGAATATTAATGAGTCTGTTATGATGCCTCTTATTTGGCATTCCCGCAGGACGCAGGTTCTCTTAACACACCTCCAGCAGCAACAATACATACTGGATTCGATAAAAAAAAGTCATGAACGGTTCGTGAAACGTGACCAGGACAGACAGGTGTGGGAGTGAGTGCGTAATGCGTATACAGACTTTGAAGTGATCAAAGAAATAAAATGTAGATGTGGACTGCTATCAACCGTTTTCATGAATGTGCTAGTGATAACTCTTCTAAATTATAATTTTCAATGATAAATAGAATCCAACATAAATTTATTAACTTTCCTAGCGTCACAATCTCACACTGAGTATTCCACTCAGCATTTGGTGACACTTCTGGTTGGCCATGATTATGTGATAAATCAGAGATAAGCGTTGAACAGAATTTCAAGTCACTAACTAATGTGTTGTGACTACCTATACTTGCATGCCTAACTTGGCAGATTCATTTGCGCATCAGCACAATATGCTAAAGGTGGGGACGTGAACCCACTATCAACGACAAAGGCGGAGGAAGCAGTATTGTGTCATGGCCCAGGACGGCACGGTGACGCAGAGGTGGAGGGACGAAGAAGGGAGGCCACTTCGACCTGACATAGACGTATGTAAAGGTGAGCGTTGTGTTGAATATCATGAAACATTATAATAGAAAGTATATGACGAAGTTGTTAATATTTACCATGGAGTGTCAAAAATGTGGTGTCTACTATTAACACTGAGTTTGGCAGCGCGTGAGACAAGACTGAGGCAAGCAAACCCACTACTGAGCTGAACCTTGGCACTCATGAGAGGATACTGTGGAGCCACGAGAGGAATGAGGCACCGCAGTATATAACTACAAGAACGGATGAGAGATAGCAGCGGGTCACGGAACATCTGGCACACCTGCACAGCTTAAATGGGTCATCGGGGCCTCTCATGGGAGCCCATTACAGGTGAGGGTCACCGTCACCTGAGTCTTATGGGCGGCGAATCACATGTCGGAATCTCGGTGGGCGGTGAGAAGAGAGATGGGGGAAGGCAGGTGGAGGGCGGCGGGTGGAGGGCGTGGGTGTGGAAGCACTGTGGTGGAAGGGGCAGGGAGGCAGGTGGAGGACATCGATGTGGGACCACTGGAGGGTGGGAAGGATAGAAGATAAGAGGGTTTCAAAGAATATATATTTAAGTCCTAAGTTTACTAGAGGAAAGAGAGAAAAAAAGTGCTTCTAAAATTTACTAGAGGAAAGAAAAAAAGGTGAACATGTGGAAACAATCGTCCAGAAAAGAATAGATATCTGAAGAATTAAGAGTGTGTTCCATAGAGGAAGATGCGATTACAGGGTGCCAAGGCAAGGTGTAATGGCGCCACAGACAACACCGCTACATTCTGAACGCATGTGTGTCGTCAATGACTTAAGCAACTTGGTAATCTACTCATGTGTTACTGTATGTTATAGAGTCATAACATAAGGATATACATCTTAAGAGTTCATAATACTGATGTACTGACCAAGACGTCTCCATTACTAGAAGCTGAGGAATTACTTTAACTAATTCAATGAAACTCACTCACACAATGTTTCTCTTTCTCATCAGCTCATCTCATCCTTCTTTCTAACTTCCCATGAACAAATACAATCTTGGAGGGAATATTTCATGTACATAATATTGAATTTAAAAATTTGTCTTGAGTTTAGTCATTTAATTAATCACACCGTAATTAGTCACTCGGCATTAACTTGACCAAAAAAAGAAAATGGTTGCGAGCTGTGGCCGCCCAGGTGCAGGTGTCCTAAATGGCTGAATGACCTGGCGCGACCAGTGGCGTGAGAGTCCCGCCATGCCTTCCTCGCTCGCCACCACCAGCAGCTGGCACAGCGTCTCAATAAACACGGCAATGAATGAATGCATTGTTGCACAGTAGGCAGGTCTACACTTGCCTTGTATTGACTAGCCTGTGGGATGACTGTGTCTGAGCCACGAAGTGGGGACGGCGAAGTGTCCTGTCTTACTTTAACACTTGAGAAAAAAAAAACATATAAAGTAAAATAGAAAAAATAAAAAAAATAAAAAAAGCAAAACAATTCAGGCAAAAAGAGGTAATAAGTGTTTCGATGACTTTCAGTAGTAAAAAATCATTAAAGCAATGCTCTAAAGGCAGACCTCGCCTCGCCTCCTTAAAAAAAAAAAAAAATGCAGTGAGAATAGAATACACATGTAAGTGTTTATGGAGGGTGGCGAAGTCTGCCTCGAGAGGCTGCCGATGAAGACTATGAAGCGCATGAGGAAGAAGCTGAGTGAAGGGCAGGCAGGCGGGTGAGTCACGCTGGGCGTCATCTAGCGAAGGTGATGATAACAGAGGCCATGGCCAGTAACAGGCCAAAGGCAGCTATCACGTCCACACCCGCCAGTTGGGTCACACATGCAAGCAGATAACACGCGGCCACCAGGGACTGGAAGCAGGTGTTATCCTGCCCGTTAGCAGCAAACTCACCCCCCTCACCTGGAACACAGGACCGCGGCCCTATGGCGCCCACCGGTCCACTACCCTGGGCAAGACCTGTAGAGTCAGCAGGAGGGAGCAGGGCTGGCGGCAGGGATCCCGCCCTCACCACACCATCATATGTCTCACCCTCAGATTCGTTTGTTTTGTTGTCCTGCTGCTGCAGGGGCACACTGGCTCCCCGCAATCTTTGCACAGCCTGAACCTCCTGCCTCACTTCGCCATCACATGAGAGTGAAAGCTGTTCGGACGGGCGTGAGGTGCTGGAGGCCCCCCGTAAGGTAGGAGAGGGCGGGAGGGAAGAAAAGCGCACAGGCGGTGTGGGAGCCTTGGCAGTGGACGAAAGCTTCGTGGCAGGGGTGTGTTCCTCGCTCGCCGGCGAGCTCTCACATTCAACATTCCCACAAGCAGCGAGAGCACAAGGGTCTTTTGAGGAAAAAGGCTGAGAGGCAGCCTGAGTTTCGCATGCAACAGATGTATTTTGATTTGAGCTCGTTTGTTGCTTTGAGAGAGGTTGACCCATGTTTGGCGTGACAGTGGAGTATGAGGAAGAAGGGAGAATTTCAGCTAGGGCGTCACCACCTTGTATAGACAAGGCGAGGGAAGCAGAGACACCGCTCGGAAGGTTGTCTTCACACTCCGCGCCGCACTCCACCTCACCATCAGTAGACACTTCTGCTTCACTGATAAGTGGTTTGGTTAGGGTCTTACCCACCAGAGGCATGGTGTCAACTGTTCTTGGTGAGGTGGGTACAGAACGGGAGCGCCGGGCTCTACCATGCACCTGCTGTGACACGACTACCATGGACTCTACTTTGTCAGTACACGTGGAAGCCTTAGCGGGGATGGCCTGAGGCGTGGCGGACTGAGAAAGAGTAATCAAGTCCGCTGCTCCGCCACTGCCATCATTGCTCACCGGGTTAAGACTCGGAAGGGAGAGAACGTTAGTAGAAGAGATGCAAGAGTCGCCATGGGAAGGAAGACTCTCCCGCACTGGCAAGTCTACAGCACTACGCCTACGACAACAAACCTCTTTACCTTCACTGTTATAAGACTCCAGCGCCATGGATAACCTGATGGCCTTCTCAATATTGGCTTTGGCACTGTTGTATTCATAATCTACACTATTTTTTCGAGAGGTTTCCGACACAACAGTTTGGGGCTCAGGCACGTTTTCAAAGGCGGGTTCTGATATTTTCAGTTCTTTCATTTCAAAGTCAATGGGCGGAGTGTTACCTAGACTCTTGGAGGATGCATCAGACAAGTCGGACAGGTCATCATTCGCATCAATTTTGGAGAGAGTAGAGATGAGAGCATCCAACTTAGCAATGTCCACTTGGTCTTGCTGCTGAGGCTTTTGTTGTTCTTGATGGGGTTGTTGCTTCTTTTGCTTCTTCTCCTGTTGTTTCTGTTCCTGTTCTTGTTCTTGTGCAGGGTCTTTCTGCTCTGTCTCTTTGTTGGTTAAGTAGAAAGGCTTGGGTTTGCTGTTAAAGATCGAGTCCAATGGTTTGTAAGTCTTGCTGTCCAGAATGACAGGTGATGCTGGGGCACTGTGGACGGTATGCACTTTGACAAGGCGAGGAACAGTGATGGTGGCCAGAGTGACTGCAGTTGGAGTAGCCAAAGAGGAGGAAGTGATGTGATGTAGCTGTCCACCAAGTAGCTCTTCAGGGCCTCCTGGTGGTGCCCGAGCCTCACGGATGATGGCTCGCCGAATGTCTGGCTGAGAGACTGCTCGTGCAGAAGAAATCTCTGTTAGGGTTTCAGTGCTCGTACTGAGATTGTTACTACTCATATCCCACTTGGGATCTAATAGATGGGCTCTTTCTAACCAACTTGGGTTATGGCGTGAACTGACTGAGTGGCCTGTGACTTCAGTGTCTGTCATGCTGTCTTTTTGGCTGCCCACACGCCGTGTCTCTTGCTGATATTTCACTTGGCGGGGAGCGTAATGCTTCATCCCACGGTCAGGATCACCACGCAAGGACTGTGCTCTATCAGCTGAGGAGGAGCGCACTGTCCTGCGCCGAGGAGAACCCGCTCGGGCCTCACATAACAACTCATCTAGTTCTGAGGTATTGACTTCTTTAGTGCCTTTATCCTTCCTTAGATTCCTAAAGGCCAAGTCATCCATTGTAGTGTCTGGTTGTTTCCTGGCAGTCATCTTAGGTCGGTAATTCTCTTTTGGTGTCACATGAAGATAATCATTTTGGGAAGCCTGAGTGGTGGGTCCCAGAGGAATGCCAAATGGAGGCTGTGGATCAATGATCTTAATGGAGTTAGCCTGTTTGATGTTCCTGTAGGAAACATCATCATATACCACATCTGGTTCTCCAACCATCATTGGATCTTTTGGCATGTCTTTGTCAAGATCTGAGGGTGTTACATGGGCAGGGGACACAAGGAGGTAGCTGCCAGTCATCTGCAACGCCTTTTGAACGTCTGGTTGATTTCGAGCACTCTGTTGACATCTACGGAAGTGCATATCGTCACTCTTAGCATCAGGAACACCTGATCTTCTTCCCGACAATAAATGTGTCCGTTCACTGTCATGGAAAGAGGAGTCCCCATCACTCAAGAGGTCTTTCTTCTCATTAAGTATGTTGTCCCTCAGTGTTTGATGCTGGACAGGCAGGTCACGCCGCTCAGCTCCATCTAGCAGGTCCTCACTGTCCAATCTGAGGCTGGCATAGATTTCCTCCAACTCTTTTAAGGCCTCCTCAAAGTTGCTGGACTTGCTATTCTCCAACTTCTCCTTCTCCTTTTGAAACATGTCTTCAAACTCCTTTGTACTCAAATTCTTTTCTGTTTTCGAATCCAGTTTGTGCTTTATCATTTCCTTAAACTTGTTTCGTTTTGTTGCCTCACTCACTGGGTTTGCAGGCTGCCAGTTACTTCGTACAGGAGGTTGTGGACGGGATTTGGGAGTGCCTGGTGGTGTCTCCTTTTCCCCAGACTCTGCTTTCTCAAGTACCATGGAAAGAGGTCTGTTCTGAGCCTGCTTCTTTTTATCCCTTGCGAGGCTGCCCTGACTGGAATCAGAATCTGGGCCTCGCGGCACTGGGCTGGACACATCACTCTGACCCGAGAGTGAGCTGAAAGACTCGGCCTGTTTGAGGGAGATAGGTTCTGGACGGGTCTTTTTGGACTCAATTTTACCATAGATACCTTCACCTTGCTGTTGCTGCCTCCCAGGAGAACATGCTATCCCATTCTCTAGCTTGGGACTGTTGGAAGGAGAAGAGTCACTTATCACTGCCGGTGTTGAGCTTGGTATAACGGAGACCTTGTTTTTAATTTCTTGTTCCTTTTGTCTCCATGCTGTGTTAGCTTGTTGTAACTTGATGCTGTTATCACTCATGTAGGAGGAATAGTCAGAAGATGGAGAGGCTGGAACACTGCTGATAGGCACCGTTTTATTGTGTTGAGGGGACTGATCTGTGTAATACTGGACCTGCTGGTTCGGCTGTTGCTGCTGTTGTGGCCGATAATAATGGGTTTGAGGTCTAGGAGGTTGATCAGTGTAGGAGTAATGGGAGTTGGGATATCCAGGATGTGCCGGCCTTGATGGTGGGATTGGGTAGCCACTTTTAGCTTCCATCTGCTGTTGTTGTGAAAGTTCTAGCTCAGAGTAAGAGCGACGAGTGGGTATTAACATTGGTTGAGGCCCAGGAGGTTGTGGGTTAGAGCGCGGTCCCAGATATGCAGGCACAGACCGCACACTGGGGCTGGGACTTGATCCTTTGGTAAAATTGCTCATGCTAGACTGGCTAGAGGTGGGTCGATGAGCCTCCTGGTTCAGACTCTCGAATGAGAAAGACATTGGTCTCCCATCACAAGGTGATAATATTCTGCTCTTGTCTCGAGGTGGGGGCGCAGGAGGAGTGAGGCCAGATCTGTTTGCTGTTGGTCCACTGGTAGTTGTGGGTACCGTTGGGGGTTGAACAACAAAAGAATTCCTATTGATATTGCTGTCATATGACACACTCCGATGGCCCCTCAATGTGTTGTGTGCAGGAGCATCAAAGTCTTGGAAGCTTCTTCTCGAGGACGTGACAGATGGCACAGGCAATGAGACTGCTACTGAAGGGGTAATGTGACGTGGTTTATTCCTCAGCACCACACCATCCTTTGAATGGCCATCAAACTTGGCCTTCATGTGAGGACTTGCTGAAGGACTCACTGATGGCGTTCGTAAAAGAACAGACGATTCATATTCACTTGATTCTTGATACACGAGTTTGGCCGACCAACGTGGCTTGGTCTTAGGAACGCTCTGATTCTTCCTCTCCTCATTCAGCTTGTTTCTTTTTGCTTCAAATTCACGTACTCTTTGGATCTCTTCAATCCGAGCTTGCACTGCCTCCCTGTTGCGTCGGTCTTTCTCAGTTTCGTTTCTCAATGTTTCTAATTCGTAAGATTTTCGCCTCAAGAAGCGTTCAGTCCGCGCTGCCCTTGAACGTCTACTAAGAGAGCCAGTCTTGCTAAGGCTTGACTCGCTTCCATACATTGAGTGGGAGGACACAGATGCCTTCTCTTCATCAGAACTAGTATCACGAATCCTTTCTCTAAGTCGCTCAACTCGCGCCTTGAGGGCCTCACGTCGCTCCTTCTTGCTAATAGTGTCCGTGCTCGAGCTCCTTGTTCCCATACCGCCTCCTGAGTAATAACCGAGAGAGGCATGGGAGCCACCACCAGTCCATGAACCCAGGCTGAGAGGCAGAGAATCATGTGACGCTGACACACCAAGTCTGTTGAGTTGGCCTGGCTGAACTGCTAATGTGGGAATACCGAGAGGTTGTGTTTCTTTTCCTAGGCTACCTGTCCCTACAGGCACAACCCTCACTCTCCGATAGCTTCGTAAGTCACTACTATCAAGGAAATCACAATAGGAGCGTGCCAGGCGATCTTCATTTGGTGGGATCGATGGGGAGGGGAGGGTGGCTTCTTTCTTCTCTTTCTTCTTGCTGCGACGTCGCAGAAAGCTACGGCGTTGGGGCGGTTCTTCATTGTCAGAACTACTGCTATCTGAACTACTGCTGGATGTGCTACTGGAACCCTTCTTGCGACGCCTGAAGATACCACTCAAAATAGATTTTTTATTCTTCTTCTCCGGCGAGGAAGGTACTGGCTTGGATGGAGACGGTTCTTGCCTGGGAGGAGGCTGGCGATTTTGTGATGCTGGTGGTGCTGTCCCCTGCTGAGGTAATTTGGGTTGTCTTTGCGATTTGACCTGCTGTTGAGCAATCTGCCGGTGACTTTCCTGCAGTCTTTGTTGCTGTTGATGTTGTTGCCATAAGAGCTGCTGTTGTTGCTGCTGCTGTAATTGTTTTTGGCGCAATTGCTGCTGTAGTTGTTGCTGATGCTGCTTTTGATATTCTTGTAACTGATTAGTTGGCTGTTGTTGCTTTTGTTTATGATGGTTTTGATGTTGATGATGTGAATTTTGATGTTGTTGATGGTGTTGTTGCTGTTGCTGTTGCTGCTGTCGCTGTTGTTGAGGAGGCACAGAGGGAATGGTGACGACTCTAGGAGTCCTGGGGCTGGTGGGTCCCCGAGGTGGCGCTGCTGGAGCGCCATCATTGCGAGCTGGAGGTGTAGGACTCTTGCTGGTATTGAAAGCCTCGCGGAAGGATGGCTGATGGAGGGTGCTGCCCCGAGAATAGTAGCCAGGGAGAGAGTTGGCCTTGCGATGGGTGGAGGAGGTTGGGGCGACGCGGGTGTGGGGTCCACCATCCTCCATCACACCCCCGCCCACGCCCTCACGCCCGCCACCGCTGTGCACGCTCTGCAACAAAATAAAAGTAACATTAACACCATGAATAAGTTAATGCAGACCGAGACAACAATTAAATTTAACAATAATGCAAAATTCCAATGACAAATTCATACTAATGACAAAAGTTCACATATGAAAGCACTACTTATTAAACTTTACAATCTCACCATCCCAAACCCTATGAAGTATAACACAGAGCCAAGAATGACACTTAATTTGTAGACGTGCTTCACACAAAGAAAACATTTTGACACGCACTGCACCTCGGACAACTATATCGAGCGCGCGCGCATGCACGCATGCTCTCTCTCTCTCTCTCTCTCTCTCTCTCTCTCACACTCACACTCACACTCACACTCAAACACACACCCACACACACACACACAGACACACAGACACACACACACAGACACAGACACACACACACACACACACACACGTGCGCGCCAAAGGTAGGACAATAACCTACATAAAGCACACGCTCTTCCTTACTCCTCACAGCTCAATGATACCTATGTTCGCAGTGACAAGAGCAGCAGTGTTCCTTTGTTACTGTAACTCAATGTTAAAATATTGCATATGAAAATATATATCGGTCTAGAGAACAAAGATAAAATACAATGTATACATTGCCAAATGTAGGCTATTCAAGGATGATTTGTGTTTTTTTTTTTTTTTTCACTTTTCGTTCTACATCAAAATAAAATTACAGTTCTTTTATAAAATAATCCTTCAGGTTGTATTCATACATATACGTGACGCTTCCGCGTTTCATTGCACAAAATTACATAAATAACTCGTGAACTGCATTACAATTTTATTTAAAACTTTTTTTTCTATTATGTGCTTGGATCGGAAATTAATATTTTCACTATTTTTAGGTTTCCCCTTTCATATCTATAAAAATATTACAACACATAAAAAAATCCGCAAAAAGCATATACTCCGCATCAAGCTGGATTTTCTTCAGTCAACCCGGAGCTCTCAAGGGAGGGTGAGGGAAGGTAAGGGAAGAGACCCGCCGGCAAGTCCCTGCTTGGCGCGGTGAATTGATTGATTGGCGCAAAGTAGTGCTGGGCGAGATAACGAGGTCACGGATGTCGAATGAGAAAATAGCATGGTGGTGATTGGGAGAGTGGCCGTAAGGAGGAGGAGGAGGAGGAGGAGGTGAAAAAGCGAAGCCGGGAGAGGATGGAGGGTGTGGGGAATGAGGAAATATGGGCGTGAGAGGCTGTGGGTGTGAGGGATGACAGTGTGTAGGTGTGTGAGGTAGGGAGGGTAGATGCCATTGGGTGCCACAGGGGAGCACAACCCTCGCCCGCTCATGCCCGGCTTCATTCCTCATAACTTAACACCTCCACCTCCCTTCGTCCCTCGCACTTCAGATATAGCAGCGCAAAGGGTATGTGCTTGCCAGACCCCATCACACGCACGCGCGCGCGCACAGCACGCCAAGCCCCTCAACCACGACCGAGGTGAGTAAGTCAGCAGAGTCAGTCAAGAGTCAACAGCTCCATGAGTATAATAGTTAAGGAGAACGCAAGTCAATGTGTTTATATAGTCCTCGAGGCTGTACAAGGTGACTCATGGCAGTTGGAATGGTAGTAAGACAAGTTCCACCGGAGTATATTCAAGTCAGGAAGGCCTGGAGCGTGTGTATATCAGGCAGTGCATAAATCAGAGGCTAAAGGAGAGGGGAAGCGCCAGACAGATGAATCATCAAGATTGGGAAATTAGTGAATATGGATGCCAGGCTTTTTATCAGTATGATTCAAGGACGCAATGATGAACTACGTAATACAAGAATGTACGTAATAAGGCATCAACTCTACAGTTCATCAGGGCGGCTGATATATGTATGCAAGACAGAATATTATGGCGAGAGGTAAGGACGCTACTGTGTACGTACAGACAAAAGAACTAATTTAGGACACTTAGCAATTATCGAATGTACGACAGGAACTTATTGTTGTGTGAGGCTACAATGCGTAGGTAAACATGACAACCCAATCAGTCATGGAAGCTAAGAAAAATAAAAAAATAAAATGAATAATAATCTAAATATCGTCTACTTACCGAAACGGACATAGAACTCAAGGATAAAGATGAATGTAGAAAAAAAAAGACAGAAAAGATTCAGTGCAAAGAAAAAAAGGTGGTGACGGTCGGCCATGGAAATACCATGTTCCCAGAGGCACTGGGTAATACTGTCTTTGAGTTTTTTCACACTATTATTGGAACATAAAAGAGAAGCTTCTAGTCAGTCATTACCACCAAATTATATATATATATATATATATATATATATATATATATATATATATATATATATATATATATATATATATATATAAAAGAAGGCAATGATTATTCCTGAGATTCCATAATGAAGACATCAGCAGAAAAGTGTTAATTGCCATGCGGTGAAGCTCTGAATCTGCACGTGGTATTATCGTTTTGACGTAATTAATGTTAATAGAATATTTATTGTATTACTCCTCTTTATTTACGTCTGGAACAACCAAATAAATCATACAATGCCATTAATTCATTTAAGAGTATAATAGTGTTTTCCGATACTCAACAGACGCAAATGGTAATCTGTCTCAATTAAATAAAGAGGGAATAGCACCCATCCACATTCATGTCCAGCAAAATCTGTCCCTGCATAAAAAAAATATGAAAAGAAACAATATTTGAAGCTTTCATGATGACATTTTCGGTAATTTTGAGCGCTTCCAAGGAAAGGAAAAAAATCAAACGAGAAAAAATCGTATTTTTCCGTGAAAAGAAAGATGATTTTCCTGAATTATTTTTCCATCATATATTTCAACCCCCACGTGTCCAAAACAGGAAAGGGAAACGTTGACTAATTTTAAATGGCGGCAAGACACATTAAAACACACGTCGGCATGAATCAGCCGCCACCTCACCTCTCGCAGACTCGGTTCAAAGGGAGAGAGACTGGGAGCCAAACCATGATGTCTGACAGAACTGCAGTCAATGACAACAATAATATCCATAATGATAATGATGATGACAGTGAAGAATTACATGCCACGTATTCAAACTAACTTGCTGTTTCTGAATAGACAGAGTAATGTGTTTGATGGGAGAAAGAAAATGGAAACGAGAATAACTATATAAGAGAGAGAGGAAAAGTAATCGCAGCTGGTATTACAGCCGTAAAATATCAATACAACGACAAAAATACAACACATGAATAATACATTAACAAACACTAATAAGAGAGAGAGAGAGAGAAAGAGAGAGAGAGTTATACTTTTGTGTTGCGTGTGTTAAGGCTTCTCCTGCACGCGGCATTCCTCCTTGGCACCAGACCAGGACCTCCCTGCTCTCTCTCTCTCTTTCCTCCCCCCCTTTCTCTCCCTCCTTCCCCCTTCCCCCCTCTCTCTCCCCCCCTTCCCCCCTTCCCCCATCTTTCTACCCCCCTCTCTCTCTTTCCCCCCCCTTCTCTCTCTCTCTCTCCCCTCCCCCCAACCTCTCTCTCTCTTCTCATCCTCCCTCCCCCCTCTCTCTCTCTCTCGTATTCCTCCACCACCAACGCTACCGCCACACACTCCACCAATGGTCACTGTTCCACCTACTGCTGAGACCTCCATGTTTAGGAAGACGATACTGAAGGGAGACAAACAAAGGACAAAGGAACTACAAGGAGCGCAGCACACCCTTGGGTCCTCGGGAGGGTGTCCAAGGAAAGCTGCACTAATTCAAACTAGGAGATGTAGGATTGTACTATTGAAAGGTCTTTTATGGTTTTGGTTACTGGAGGAGGAGGAGGAGGAGGAGGAGGAGGAGGAGGAGGAGGAGGAGGAGGAGGAGGAATTAACTTCGATGTCAGCTGATAAGAGGACGAAAATCAGGATAAGAACGAAGGAAAAAAGAAAATGAAATGAAGGGGAAAAATTAGTCTTATCCTATTTTATGTTTGTAGAAAATTAAAGACACAACAATAACAACATTGACTTCATTAGCCCGGCCCCATCAAAGTCTCTCTTCACCCCATCCCTTGCCCTCACCCCATCTTTCTCTCTTCACCACGTAGACCTCCCGCCCACCTCAGCATCCCCCCCACCACAAACCTCTACACCTCCTTATATCCCCGCCCACCTCACCACCACCTCACCAAGGCCTTAGCGCTCTCAAGGTCTCCTCCGCGGCTCAAACAGGTGGCTGGGTATATCAAGTGAATTAAGAACCAACCCACATACACGTCCCCTCCGTCACTTGGCGCCCCCTTACCCTCCTCCGCTTCGTGCCAGGTGTGAACGTGTGTTACCTGCTAAGCGTTGGTATATCATCATACTTTCCACCTCTTTCTTTCCGCTTCATTCCCCTCCTCATTTCTTTCTTAGTTCCATTTTTCTTTCTCTCTGTCCTCCCTTCCTCCTCCAGTTGTGCCAGAAGAGAAGCAGAATACAATGACTCATCCTGTGCCTGGTTCCCGATAACACTGATAACGCCCCTGCCAGTGTGCGCCACAGCGGGGTGGGGACTGAGGTGCTCCTGTAACTTAACACCACCTCGTCAGGGAAAAACATATTGTCCGCGGCAGTGCCGTGTGTGTGTGTGTGTGTGTGTGTGTGTGTGTGTGTGTGTGTGTGTGTGTGTGTGTGTGTGTGTGTGTGTGTGTGTGTAACCTTATAACAGCATTTATGCCTCCAGAAATCATCAGCCTCCTTGGGACAGACATGATGAAAACCAAGACCAACAACAAGCCGCCCCACCACGCCCCGTCACCCTCACCCTCCCCAACACACTTGACTCAGTATCTCGTCCAAACACCACGTTCGACGCAGCACACAAGACGCTACTCATCTTAGCAGGCATCCCCTCCAGTAGCTGCCCCCTTCCCCCTCCACGCCACTACTGTCTTAATATACTCGGCTCTCTGTAACCACGAAAACAAAAACAAAGTTGTTCTGATGAGAATAAACACGAGATGCTTACATCCTCAAAGCGCTGCAATGAAGCAGAGGACAGGCGATTGGGCCGCTGCTGCCATGGGGCGGAAGACGTCCTAAGGGCGGGTAGGGTGGCCGAGCGGTTACAGGACGTAAGCCACGCCGTGTCACTCAAAAGCTTTCTAGCTACTGTGGGGGACTCCTTTTTGGCGCTGTCCAGCGATGGGCGGCGGCCGCTGCCCTGAGGCTCGTCAGGCTGATCTGACTTGGTGGTGTCTTGGTCAGTGACGCCCGGCGCCTCTTGCGATGGCTCAGCGGCAGATTTGACAGGCGGATCATTGGTGGGTGCTGGAGACACCTCTTTCCTGGTCATGGAGGGCGATCCTCCACTGAGGCGCCGCCTCTCTCCCTGAGGAGTGGGCGGTCGTCCAGCAGGGGCGACGGGAGGAGCCACCTGACTGACGGAAGACACTGCGGCAGAGGATACTGGAATCCCTAGTACTTTTCGACCCGCCCTTGGAGAAATTTCAGGCTTTGACGAATCACTTTTGACTGCATGTGGCCAGCGGGCTGCGAGGGTCGGCGACACTTGACCCACTTGAACTTCACCCGTGTTCGTGGCCACCCCAGGCCGCCCTGGCCCCTGGGAGGCCGCCGCCCTGCACCACGAAGTCTTTGTCCCAGGGCTGGCCACAGGTGCTGTCTCTGGGTTGAGTTTCTTCAAAAAGTCTGGTAAAGGTTTGGTTTTTAACCTGACAGGAGACCATGACGAAGCCCTGTGGCCTGCTGAGGGGCTGTATGGGGTGGGCGTCACCAGGCTGTGTGTGGAGGAGGGCAATCCCGTGACCCCAGCACTGGGAGCCTGGGGCCGCAGGACACTGGAGGTGGACAGAGAAGTGGTTTTGGAGGTTGGAGTTAATGTAGATGAAAACCCAAGTAGGTTGGTTTCCTCACAGGACGCGCTCCGCCCCAGCCACTGCGACGAGGGCTGGTTGTTGATGAGGGTGATGTGCAGGGTGGACACCATTGCCCGCCCGCCCGCCCGCCACTCTCTGCGCTGCTCCTCACACCCTCCTGACAACCACTATCTTCTTGGCGTTAAGTTTCCACTCAGGATGACATTTTTGCAGACATTCGAGATGATGAACGGTCATCACACCAGGAATTAGGTGCAGCACGTAAGATCAGATCTTTGACACCCCACTCACAACTGCGAGTGACCTTCCTTCTGACGAGGGGGGCGGTGGGGCGGGGCGGAGAGACCTTGGTCAAGCACACCACGAGTAGCCACAATACTTGCCAGTCAAAACACCACAGCAGCAGCGCTCTCAGCTCGCATCCTCACACACACACTGCACCAGGACACGGACGCCCTGGAGACCTACCCACACGTGCCAGGCCAGGCGGTGCTGCTCACTGCATGAACCACCACACACACACAAACACACACCACACTACCACACTATCACTGTCCGTCTCCCGCCATTCCTCTCGTGCCAAAGCCAATATATTCGACTTCTCGCGACAGTTGTAATTCCACAGCCACGACGCCCGCTTGCTGAAGCCACACTGACCCTCACGTACCCTCGGGCCGCGCCACCCTCCCTGCGGCAATCACTGAGGCTCCTTGCCCCGCGCGGCACCCACTCCTGACACTCCCCTTTGACCGACTGCCGGCCTGCCACCCTCACCACCAGCCTCTCTCCGCCCCGCCCCCCCCCCCCCCCCCGCACACCCTCCCCATCACTATACTATAATTAACGCACCTCATACTCCCGCACACGCCTGTGATCGCAGCCCATTGATTCACGTAATAACCTTGAGAGGCGTGAGGATGAATAGCGTCTAAGATGGATAGACGGACGGATGAGGAAAACAGAGGGGATGAGGAAGGGATGAGGAGGTTGGTAGTGCAGACAACCACGTGTGGCAGACAGGGAAGGGGTGGAGAGGGTGGTCGGGGAGCATCATGGCGCCAATCTTTGAGCTTCGCCAGGACAGGGATGAAAATATGTGAGGGGAGAATGAGTAAAGGACGATGTACACAGTGAGACAAAAGGATATGAAACACTAATAAGAAAGTATGGAGACAATGAATACGGAGAAGAGAGAGAGAGAAAGTGAAGAGGGACAGAACGAGAGGGAACAACGAATCAGCCTGACAAGTACTCACTAAAGAAAACGTGAGGGAAGCCACATCCGGGAGGGTCTCTATGGTAGTCCTCTCCCAGGTGTTGCAATCATCTCCCCTTTCCTCCCCTCATCCCCCTCCCCCTCCCAGCACCTGCGTGTGGGCCTGGACACCCACGCTCCCCTCACCCTGTCCGCCTTGAATCCTTCCTTCAGGCGTCGCACTCACTACACTCAGAAGATAGTCTTTTTTTTTATTCTTTTGGAAATGGAATTGTGAAAGGATATTTTAGTTTCTTTATTTTTATTGATATCTTACTTATTTTTCAACTATAGTACTTGGCATTTCATTTTAATTTCATTTATTCCCCCCAGCACCACAAAATAAGTCTCCATAATGGTTAAAATAAAATAAAAGAACATATTAATGACAATCTAAAACAAGAATGACTAATGGCTAACAAGTAATAATAGCAGATATAAAACAAATACCACTGCCATTAATATACATGCCAGTGACACATATGCATGCCTGCCTCCAGTTTAATGACCTCACATCATACATATGTATCTAATTCACCCCTCACTGACGCACACGCTAATCATGAACAGGTGAGGCCAAAGACACGACAGGTAAAATAAACTTACACTAACCTGTTTATACCCAAAAGGCGGAAAAACAAGAAAAAGAAAACTTAATATAGTTGAAGAGTAAAATACCTGTTTAATCTGACGTGAGAAATGCGCTGTTAGGGAAGCAGGTGAATGCAAGGTGTGCTGCTAATGAGATTTACGCTTTTTTATTTATACGTTAATGGTAAAAGTGCAATGTTTCGCTGGCAGTTAATGATGCGGAAGTAGCAACACGAATCATTAGGGAGCCTTAAAAAAAACATCACATTAATTTATGGTGGGAAATTATTGGTGGAAATGGATAGATGTGCTTTAAATAACGGAAGCCATGTGTATGTAGACTTGATGGCTTCTTACAGCTTCTCTTATTTATTCATTTATTTTTTTATTTATTTTACACTCCTTAATAAATGCAAAAATAAACTCATGACGTATCAGCTTCACATCATCACCATTCTCACCACCACCATTACTACCACCATCACCTGACATGAATCTACACTCACAAATGAAGTAGGCAAGTACACCTATAACATACAAACATTTACAAACGTTTTCTTATTCACCACCACCACCACCACCACCACCACCACCAACACCAACAACAACAACAACAACTCAACAACAACAACACCATCCCAATAGCAACTACTACAACCAAACCGAAAGAACATAATAAAAAGAAAAAAATTATATATACTCGTGAGGACGTAAGTAAACACAAGGAGGAGGAGGAGGAGGAGGAGGAGGAGGAGGAGGAGGAGGAGGAGGAGGAGGAGGAGGAATACAAAGGAATACAAAGGAATACAAAGGAAAGCCAAGCAGCAGCAGACCTTTTGGTCCTTTCAAGGCTGCTTGGTTACTACTGCTATCTATCTACAGGGAAGAGAGACAGGACAGTACAGGAGAAGGCTCCTCCCCACCCACCACTCCCTCCAGCTTTCGCTGGCCTGGAAAATAGTTTGGAAAAGTACCATGCAGTATGGAAAAACTGGCATGGAATTTTCACAGGAAAGGATGAAAGGAAATTTTGCTATTCACCCTACAATGGTGAACTCTACATGTCTATCTGAAAAATAAAAGAGACACCAAAACCATGACATTAATAGGAGAACGTGTTAAGATTATTCAGACAAGAAGAGAGCTTGTTGGGGGTTTGCTTTTAAGTATTTATCAATTTTGATTTTGAATGATGGAATAGAGCTGCTGTTTACAATTTCATAGGGCAGCTTATTCCAGATGTTAACAACTCGGCTAAAGAAAAAGTACTTAGCCTCGTGAGATTTGAAGCGCTTAGGTTTAATTTTGCAACCATTATTTCTTGTTGTGTTTGAGTTATCAATGTTAAAATACTTATTAACGTTAAGATTACTATATCCTTTAAAAATTTTGAAAACTTCGATCAGGTCTCCTTTTATCCTGCGCTTTGTTAAGCTGAATAAGTTTAATTCTTCCAGTCGTTCCTCATATGTCTTATTTTTCTGTCTTGGAATAATT
>JAHFWG010000802.1:53893-55959 GCA_020233015.1 Callinectes sapidus | reverse complement strand
AGAGAGAGAGAGAGAGAGAGAGAGACTAGATCGTCTCTCTTTAAGCCCAGTGGAGGTGGAGGTGGAGGAGGAGGAGGAGGAGGAGGAGGAGGAGGAGGAGGAGGTGGAGGAGGAGGAGGCGTTAAACAAAAATGAAATATAATATAGTTTTTGAGCAAAGACAAAAAAAGAAATGAACAATGAAATAATGAAGACATAGCAATGATAGGAACCACGATGATGATGAACAGAAAAAAAATGATGATGACGATGATAACGATGACAACAACAAGACCAGTATTGATGATAACTCTAATGACACGATGATTAATGGCTTGACTTCAGTTTCCCTCATCTCCTTCCCCTGTCAGTGCATCCTCTCTCTCTCTCTCTGTCTTCTGTGTTCCGTCCATCTCAATGCTGTATAGGTAGGCCGTGTGTCTCCTCCACTCCTCCACCCACCCTCCAATGGCAGACTCTGGAACGCCTTCTCTGTTTATGCATTTCTTCCTGCCCATCAACTCTTTTTATAGGACGATTTTTGAGTTTGATTTTGTTTTGCTATTTCAAGTGCTGTTTGACGTGTTTATTTGTTTATTATTTACTGTTTTTGAATCGTTTGCTAATATCGTTGGTTTGATTATTTGATGTTATTGTTAATGCTCTTTATTATTATTCCCTCCTTCACACCTTCCACTGATATAGCCTTTTCTTGTTTATTGGGATGGTTTAGGTTAGGTGAAATGTATGCAGGCGATGTTGTAAGTGATCATCTGCTGTAAGAATGAGAAAAAATTACCTTCGCCTGTTTGCATTTCAATTTTAACGTTTCGAAATACAGAAGAAAAGCAGAGTAATAAAGTAATGGGTTAGATTATACATTTTACTGTAGTTTCTTTGTTTAAGTCGTTCAGAATGTATGTAATGTTACTCTGGAATTCTTTGTCTGTTTCTCCATTTCCTTCCATCTATGATTTTTTTTTTTTTCTATGGGATGGCTAATTAATCCTTTCAGTATTGGGACGCGTTTTCTAATTCATCCTGCGTAATATTTGTCGATTTTATACAGCCTCAGAAACTCAGGTGGGCATTAAAATAGTACAGACTTTGGCCATCAATCTTCTGACCTCAATACACCCTTTCTAATGTCAATAAAATCGTCTAATTTCACCCCAAACTCGTGTTAAAAATGTGTCCTATTACTGAAAAAGATATACTAACTAACATCTTTTTCTCAGTCTTTTCATATTCTTTTGTTGTCGTTTGTTTATGTATTTTTCTTGTTATATATAGTTCCGTGCATTTTTTCCCCTCTTGTCTACGCAATTCAATCATTTGAGAGTAAATTTTGTAGATTCCTTTCTATTCTTTTTTCCTATTTGTAAAAGTTTTCTACATTCATGTAACTATTGTAATTTATTCCATTGTTTTTTTATTTTTATTTTCTATACTAATTTCTCTACTCTTTGCCTTTCCACGCTGCACGCTTCTCCCATTGCATTCTTATATCATAATCACCACCACCGCCACCACCACCACCATCACCACCACCCTTATGTTATAAATAGTATTGGTTATATGTACATTTTTGCTGGAAATTTTTTCCTTCTTTATACATTTCAACACACATAACCACCACCACCACCATCACCTTTACTATTTCCCTTCTACCACAAAAAAGTAAACAAATAAAAATAAATAAATGAAATAGATAAAACATTGCTCACGTACACTGACAGGCAGGACAGACACACACACACACACACACACACCGTCCCAGGTTCCCAGTACATCGTGACAACCCACAGGGAAGGAGGGGGGGGGACACTGGAGGGGACAGCACATTGACAACTACACACACACACACTCTCTCTCTCTCTCTTTCTCTCTGCATTGCTTCCTAACAGAGTGTAGCACGAGTTTCCGCGGATATTGCCAGAGGTGAGACTGCTGCAGGTCAACGTAAGAGGGAAATGTTCTCTGCACATATGCACTTGTGGGCATTGTTTAGCCGCGGCCTGACATTACAGTGTGGGGTGGCGACAGATACAGCGGCAGGGTGAGGGGGAGGATGGGTGGGACAGGTA
>JAHFWG010000802.1:41393-51393 GCA_020233015.1 Callinectes sapidus | reverse complement strand
TCCTCCCCTCCTTCCCCTTTCTATCCCCTTCCCTTCCCCCCTCCCCCTCCCCCTCCCTCCCTCCCCTCCCCCCTTGGCTCCCCCCCTCATAGTATTCACCAGCGGACGTAAAGTAACCAGTAACCTTGACAAGAGAGGGAAAATACGAAGAAAAAGTGTCTAAGCTTCCCGGAATCTTTATCTCGCCACACTGTAAGCCATGAGTGTGAACAGGGAGAGGCACAGAGATGGCCACTTGTACAGAGAGAGAGAGAGAGAGAGAGAGAGAGAGAGAGAGAGAGAGAGAGAGAGAGAGAGAGAGAAGACAAAACTATTTCTTTCTTTTCGTCTTGACTCTTCACATTTTACCATTCTGACTATAATTCTTGTGATACTGAAAGACCACATTATGTTCACTGATAGTCACCTTATATATTTTCTCTCTCTCTCTCTCTCTCTCTCTCTCTCTCTCTCTCTCTCTCTCTCTCTCTCTCTCTCTCTCTCTCTCTCTCACCTTAGAAGCAAGTTTGGTGATGACTGTCCTGGAACTGGTGGTGGTGGTGGTGGTGGTGTTGACAGTCTGAAAAAGAGAGAGAGAGAGAGTGAGAGAGAGAGAGAGAGAGAGAGAGAGAGAGAGAGAGAGAGGGATATATAGACAGACAGACGGACGTACAGACAGACAAACAAACGCACAAACACACTTACCGTTTTGTTTGTACTTTTTCCTTCTTTCTTCTCCAGTCTTCTCTCTCTTCCTCCTCTTCCCTCCAGCCTCCTCCTCTTCTCCTCCTTCTCTCTGTCCGGTGGCTCCTCCTCCTCCTCCTCTTCTTCCTCCTCCTCCTCCTCTTCTTCCTCTTCCTTCTTCACTGCGTCCTCCTCCTCCTCCTCTTCTTCTTCCTTCTCTTCAGGAAATACAACTTTTTTGGTCACGTTTTTGCGAATTACTTTCTTTAATCGCTCAATCTGGTGTTTGGTCTTCTTGTGGGCTGAAAGTAGAGGAAAAAACATGACGTCACTTCTATTTCCGCTAATATTGGCAGCGGAAAGCCCTAAAAATTGGTGTTTTATAAGTGTTATTTAAGTAAAACTGTTATTATGACCTTTAAAAATACCCCCCAATAACTTCCATAGCCTATTAAACTGTCACTGGAACCTTGAAAGTGACTATAATGTTACAAAAAACAGCTGTAACTTTGCAACAACACCACTTAGAAACGCGGGGACAACACCATTAGAATCGCCAACTCTTGCTCTACCACCTACACCACCGCCATCACCAACAACACCCACACAAAAGCAGGAGAAGCAAAAATATCAACACTTCTCGAGGTCGTTCAAAGCATCAACACCACAACCACCCTCACAAAACCACCCATAACTTCACAACACCACCACTTAGAAACACGCGGACAACACCATTAGAACCGCCAACTCTTCCTCTACCACCCACACCACCGCCATCACCAACAACACCCGCACAAAAGCAGGAGAGGCAAAAATACTAACACTTTTCCAGATGCTTCAACACCCTCCACATGTTGATAAAGGCAGACTGGCAGATAGGACAGGTGTACACCCATCGTTTCAAGCCGTGGTGGGAACGCTGGTGTACTGAGAGGGTCTTGGTGGTGGCGAACCTGGTGTTGCCTGTGGGGGGGGGAAGGAGAGGGGGTTATGGTAGTGGTGGTGGTGGTTAAGTAAGTTTTTTCATTATCTTTTTTTTTTTGTTGTAAGTAAATATTCTCTCTCTCTTTTTTTGTTGTAAGTAAATATTCTCTCTCTCTCTCTTTCTTTTTTTCCTATTTTCTACCTAATCTTTGTTATTTTTCCTACTCTCTCTCTCTCTTTCTCTCATTTTTCTCTTGCATGTAAATTCTCTCTCTCTCTCTCTCTCTCTCTCTCTCTCTCTCTCTCTCTCATTTTTCTCTCTTGCATGTAAATTCTCTCTTTCTCTCTCTCTCTCTTTTTCCCCATCTATCTTCTATCCTATCTTAATTTTTCTACTCTCTCTCTCTCTCTCACTCAACACCACCGTCAACACCCACACAGTCGGCAGATGAGTTCCTGAGGTGTTTTGGTGTTGAGTTGCATCACCGCTGGCTTCATGGTGTCCACTTCCATCTCCTGCACATCACCCGGGGCTGTCTTCACCACCTCACCGCGTTCACCCACCGCCACACTCACACCCACACTGTGACGCGATATCTGCAAAGGACATTAGGTTAGGTTAGGTTAGGTGGTTCTCTCTCTCTCTCTCTCTTTTTCTTTCTTTTTCTGTCTCTATCTTTTGTTTTTTTTCTCTTTTCTCTCCTTTTTCTCTCTCTTTTACTTTCTTTTTCTCTCTTTCGTTCTTTCTCCGTCTTTTTCTTTCTTTTTCTCTCTCTCTTTTTCTTTCTTTTTCTCTCTATCTTTTTCTTTCTTTTTCTCTCTCTCTATCTTTCTTTCTCTCTATTTCTTTCTTTTTCTTTCTTTTTCTCTCTCTCTCTATCTTTTTCTTTCCCTTTTCTAGTTTGTTAGGTTAGATTTTTTTCTCTCTATTTTCTTTTTTTTCTGTAGTAATAAGTTTCTCTCTCTTTCTCTCTCTCTCTCTTTCTCTCTCTCTCTCTCTCTCTCTCTCTCTCTTTTTCTTTCTTTCTCTCTATTTTTCTCTTTCTTTTCTCAAGTTTGTTTAAGTTACATTAAATTTTTCCCTTTTTTTTCTTTATTTTCTTTCTCTCTCTCTCTCTCAAAATAAAAACCAAAAAATCATTAAAAAAAACAAGAAAACACTTAACCTCCCTCTCTCTCTCTCTCTCCCTTACTCACCTCCTCCAAAAGCTGACTCATATGCGGTGTCTGCTGCTGCTGCTGGTGTGGTGGTGGTGGCGGTGTTGCAGTGGTGTTGTGGTGGTGGTGGTGGTGGTGGTGCGGCAGGAATGTCTGTAGCCTAGCATTGGTAACACCCCTAATGTCCTCCAACACCACTGAGCAGTCCTGGCTCAGCTTGTCTCTCTCTTGGTTAACCTGGTGCAGCCTGGTGGTGTTGTAGAGAGAGAGAGAGAGGGGGTGTGGTGGTTAATTGTGGTGTTGTGGTGTGGTAGTGTGGGGGGTGGGGAGTGAGGAGGGTTTAACTGTGGTGTTGTAAAAGGAGGGGGTGTTATACTGTGGTGGTGTGGTAGAAGGGGGGTGTTATACTGTGGTGTTGTGGTGTGGTAGAGAGGGGGTGTTGAACTGTGGTGTTGTAGAAGGGGGGGTGTTATACTGTGGTGGTGGTGTGGTAGTGTGGGGTGTTAAACTTTGGTGGTGTTGGTGGTGTGGTAGAAGGGGTTAGAATTGTGGTGAGATTGTTTTTTTTACTCTCTCTCTCTCTCTCTCTAAGTTAGATTGAGGTTTCTTCTCTCTTTCTCTCTCTTTCGTTCTCTCACAAATTCTCTCTCTTTCTCTCATAAAATTCTTTCTTTCTTTCTTTCTCTCTCTCTCTTTCACTCACAAAATCACTCTTTCTCTCTCTCTCTCTCTCTAAATTTCTCTCTTTCTCTCCCAAACAAAATTCTTTCTTTTTCTCTCTCTCTCTCTCTCTCTCTTTCTCTCACAAAATCTCTCTCTCTCTCTCTCTCTCTCTCTCTCTCTCTCACCTTTCAAAATACTTAGCAGACCCAGTGTGCGTTGGGTTAGAGGTCGCGCTGTGACCTGACCTCCTCCCTGCCAGCCTCGCCGCAATGGACTCTATGCCCCCCCCCTTCCCCCGGCCCCCCCCGCTGCTGCTGCTGCTGCTGGGGGGCGAGGGGCGGTTGTTGGGGGTCAGAGGTAGTGGTGGTGGTGGTGGCGGTGGTGGTGGTGGCGGTGGTGATGGTGGTGGTGGTGATGGTTCTACTACTATCGTTCCTGATTGGCTTGTTATTCCTTGGGTGTTGTCCTGGAAATAGTAGTAGTAGTAGTAGTAGTAGTAGTAGTAGTAGTAGTAGTAGTAGTAGTAGTAGTAGTAGTAGTGAGGAAAAATATTATATACTCAAAAAAATCCTAAAAAATAAAAAAAATTCATTATAAAAAGGTGTATTATAATATTTGACAGACTGCAAAATGAAGGTATGGTTTTTCAAAGGTATTTTCTCACATCTACTAAAAAAAACAATAATAATAATAATAATAATAACAATAATAATAACAACAATAACAACAATAATAATAAAAAAGGCAAAAATTTTCAAAGATATTTCCACACATCAAAAAAAAAAGAATAAAAACAATAACAAAAACACCACCAATAACAACACCATCAACACCACAAAAAAAAACAAAAAATAATAAAAACAAAATAATAAAAATAAAAACAAAATAAAAATAAAAACAAAATAAAAAATAATAAAAACACCAATAAAAAACACCACCAATAATAACATCAACACCACCATCAACACCATCACCACCACCACCACCATCTTACCCTATGGAAGAGTGTCCGGACATCAGCAAACTGGTCTTGGCAATAGATCCGTTTGTGTGCCAAGAAGTTGACGACGGAACGGAACAGATTCTGGCACACTCGGCACTCTAAGATCATATCGCACTCGTTCAGGATCAATTTCCGCACCTGTAGTAGTAGTGCCAGTTGTAGTAGTAGTAGTAGTAGTAGTAGTAGTAGTAGTGTTTTTTCCCTCTTTCTTTTTTTGTTTTGTTTATTTATTGTATTTATTTATTTGTATTTGTATTTATTGTATTTATTTATTTGTATTTGTATTTATTGTTTATTTATTCTCTCGTTCTCTCTCTCTATCTCTCATTCAATTATATATACATTCTCTCTCTCTCTCTCTTTCTATAATTAAATGTATGTCGTTAACTCTCTCTCTCTCTAACTAACTATCTCATTCTCTCTCTCTTTTTCTCACACACTCTCTCTCTCTCTCTCTAAGTATCTTTTATTAAATCTCTCTCTCTCTTTCTTTCATTAAACATCTGTCATTACCTCTCTTTCTCTCTCTCTAATTAACTATCACACACACACACACTTTCTCTCTCTCTCTTACATACACACACACACATATACTCTCTCTCTCTTACACACATACAGCCTCTCTCTCTCTCTTTTTTACACACACTCTCTCTCTCTCTCTCCCTCTCTCTCTCTCTCTCTCACCTCATCAGTGGCAGTAACCAGCAGCTTTGCCACACTGGCCACCCCATTGACTGAAGCACCAATGGAACGTTTCAGGAGGGAGTAGTCTGGGTCCTCTGGTAATTCTAGCACCTTCACTCCTTCCTGCAGCGGCGGCAGCGGGGGAGTGAGTGAGAGAGAGTGGGTATTATTATTAAGCACTTTTTTTGGTCTGTCTCTCTCTCTCTCTCTCGACACAATTTTTTAAGATCACATAAATGACTAGTATGGTTTTTTTAAGATAGCGTATAATAAACTAGAAATATTGTCAATCTGTCATCCAAAACCATAAAAATGCCCTTAAAAACGTGACTATTTTCATTTTTAGCCTTTGGAAATCTAGAAATATTGTCAATCTATCATCAAAAACCATAAAAATACACTTAAAAACGTGACTATCTTCATTTTTAGCCTTTGGACAATAGTGATGGTGATAGTAGAAGTTTTTAATAATACTAGCATGAGTATGTTAGCTTGAGGGGGGCTGGGGGGGACTGGGGGGGACTGGGGGGGACTGGGGAGGGCTGGGGAGGTGGGGGGGAAGGTGTTAAGTTAAGATAATGAATATTTTTTTTTGTTTTAAGTTAAGTTAGGTTAGGTTAGGTTAGGTTAGGTTAGGTTAGGTTCCGTACCTCAGCAGTCTGGCCCCCGTAGCGTACCCTGGTGGTGGTGGCAGTGGTGGCGGTGGTGATGGAGGGTGCGGTGTTGCTCGACGTACCTGCCGTAGATGCAACACCGGAAGAAGAGGAAGAAGAAGAGGCAGCTCCTCCTCCTCCTCCTCCTCCTCCTTTCCCTCCTAATCTTCCTCCAGCCACCACACTCTTCCCCCCTTTAACCTGCTTCCCTCCTCCTCCTCCTCCTCCTTTGGTTTTAGAGGAAGAGGAGGAGGAGGAGGAGGAGGTGGAGTGGGAGGGCTTGGCAGAGGAGGAGGAGGAGGAGGAGGAGGAGGAAGAGGAGCATTTCTTGGTAATCAGACGTTTTGCTCTCTTCACCATGTCGGGGTTGTTGAGCATTCTGGAATAGTAGTAGTAGTAGTAGTAGTAGTAGTAGTAGTAGTAGTAGTAGTAGTAGTAGTAGTAATTAGGTTAGGTTAGTTTAATATATCAACACAAAATCTCTCTCTCTCTCTATTTCTCTTTTTTCTTCAATAAATATCAAAACTCATAAAAAAACATCCTTTCTGAATCCATTTCCTCCATTAAACATTACAAATTAAACCTCTTACTCTCTCACACACTCTCTCTCTCTCTCTCTCTCTCTCTCTCTCACCTGTTAATAGTCTTCTTGTCAATGTTGAAGTGTATTGCGGTCTTCTTCTTAAGTCCAAAATTGTCATCTCCGCCATGCTTGAAGTAATAGTCCAACACTTTTAACTTGAAATCACTGGTATACGTTATTTTCTTGGACGAGGAGGCCATGCTGAGCTCCTGCCTGTGTGGGGGGAGAGAGGGAGTGGTTGTAGTTATAGTTGTAGTGGTGGTAGTGGTGGTGTGGTAGAATTATTGGTTAGGATTGTGTTTTTCCTTCTCTTCTCTCTAATTTTGACTTATTTTTCCTTCTTTTCTCTCTAATATCGCTTGGAAATTAGGTTATGTGTTTTTTTCATTATTTTACGTCATTCTAGTTAGTTTCAGTTAGTATTTATCATTCCTAACCTTCAGTAACAGTAGCAGTAGTAGTAGAAGGAACCATTAGCCTGACTTTCCTTCTTATCTCTCTAATATTACTCTAAACACAAATAAAAACAATATATACAATCTTTTTAATAATACTCTACATCATTCCAGCCCAGCCCAGCTAATCTTACCTAATTTAACACTCACACTAAACATAAAACAAAAAAACAAACAATTTTCAAAGCCATACACCATAACCTAATCTAACCTAACCCACCCATACACATAACCACCAACAATACTTCACTAATTACCCTATTTAACCTCAATTCCCACCTATTCCCAGCATATTAATAGCACACCATTACTCTACAACACCCAAACACACTGAATTTCAACCCACAAACCTCTTAATAACTTAGAAAACCCGCAAAAACCCGCGTTAAATACGGTAACACAACACAGATAGGCCCCTTCACAATGACCCCAGCCTCCACGCACTTATTTCGCACTCCACAGCCCCCCAGTATACCACACGCACTCCATGGGGTAACACACGCACGCACACACACCACCAGTACACGGGGAGGCCAGTTTAAGGTGAAGAAACACATGGGAATAGCAAGGAAGGAGGCCAGAACACGGGGCCCTCTGCCTACACCACTATAAAACACTCAAATTTCACATATATCCTTGTTTTAATGGTGTTTTGAGGTGAATACTAAGTCATAGGCGTGTTTTTTAACCTTTTTCACCTATAATGGGAGGTGAGTGGGCTGGGAGTGGCGGGGAAATGCGTAAAGTGTAAAAATGATTCCAGGCAACTAGACCCTCTGCCCACACCACGGCAACGCTCTCCCCCGGCCTGCCACCACCGCTTTTACCCACAAATGGCCGTTTTTCCGCACATTTCCCGGTGTTTCTGAGGTCACAGGTGGATTCAGCGACCTGCAACACCCGGGAAGGCAGGTCAGCAGGCCGGGAAACGCAAGGAAAGGCGAAAAATGAGGGAAAATTATACCAAAACTCGTCCCTCTCAATCCCAGACAGGGCCGATCGTGAATGCTTTCCTCAACCTCATTTCCCCACTTTTCCCTCAATTCTACGGTACCTGGGGGTGTTTGTAGGCCTACCCATGCACCTACGGCCTACCCCTGACCTGCACGGCCTACGCATGGACTGGGGTAGGCTGTGTAGGCCGGGTATCGAGGCAGGCTGGACGGAGAAGTAAGCGGCGGCCAGCAGGAGTCAGCCCTCTTGGTTAGGCGGCAGAGGTCCCTCACACGCAGTTTTGGGCCGACATTATCCTTATTTGTGCACTAATCTCTACTATTTCCGTGGCCGCCTGTACTTGTCAATGTGCCTCACCTTGTGGAAATGGCGGCGACCTCCTGCCCTTTGTGATAATGGCGGTATTTGTGGAGTTATTGTGAAAAATGATTCCCGCATCTCCCTCCTGTCCTATCTGGAGGTTGGGATGAGATTTGCCACCCTACACGTACCTATTAATCTCCCTTATTTCTACTCATTCAGGGAGATTGACGTGTCCGTACATAAACTAGAGGGTTGGTAAATGTGTTATCTTGTATCCCAGGGAGGTAAAAATGGAAGGGAGAGGTTGTGAGAGGGAGAAAAGAGGTTTAATGATAAATAACTAGAGGTGTTAGGCAGGTAAGCATCTTCGCGCGCCATGTTCAAATATTTCTTCTCTCTCTCTTCCTGTCTTTTCATTTCAAGGGTAACTCATATATAAAAAAAATATAGAACAATACCCCAAAAAAACACCATTTAATAGAACCATTTAATTACCTTGCCATTATTCAAAAGGCTCTCTAAATAAGTGATATATGAGATAGCAAACTGGTATATACCATTTATCTATTAATACTTTCATTTTTTTGGTATTCTAAGGGTTAACAAACACAAAATAAAGATTGGTAAGGCTAAATAAACTGTTTTCATTTATTAGGAGACATTTAAATAGCATAGAAACACCTAGAAAACCTTTGGAATGATATAAATGGCTTTTTTGAACGGTAACTAAAGAAAAATACATCATCTCATTTACTTATTGAATTAATGTTGTTCTATTGTCCATTAATAGTCTGTTTGTTGATTAATTTACTTATTCTACGCTTTTATTTCTAACATTAAAGGAATTAATTGAGTTTGTGGTTTATTGAAGGTAGAAATAATGAAAGAGTTAATAATGATTTAATGGAATATATAATTATTGTCTTTGTTATCAATAGCAAAAAAAGATTGGAAAGAGGTTTATCACAATGACTTGAAAACTTAATTGCTAATATTGGCACACAAAGAAATGCATTATAGATTTATTACAGCTAACATGACTATTTGGAATGTATCTCTCTCTCTCTCTCTCTCTCTCTCTCTCTCTCTCTCTCTCTCTCTCTCTCTCTCTCTCATTAATATACCTTATCACTTTTTTTGTGGTTATAAATGCATTTGTACAATAACTCCTCTCTCTCTCTCTCTCTCTCTCTCTCTCTCTCTCTCTCTCTCTCTCTCCTTCTTAATTAATGTTTTCTTCTTTTAGTGTGAGAAAGACAGAGTAGTAGTAGTAGTAGTAGTAGTTGTAGTAGTAGTAGCAGTAGTAAATTATTGAGTACTTTTATAAATAAGCTACTATTTTCACTACTACTACTACTACCACTACTATCATTACTATTACCACTACTATTATTATCTATACCATTTATTTCATACTATACTATTAAAACTATCATTATCTATACCATTACTACTACTACTACCACTACTACCACTACCACTACTACCACCACCATAGTAGTAGTAGTGGTGGCGGTGGTGGTGGTGGTGGTGGTGGTGGCGGCTGTTAATAGCTAAGTGAATCTGGTCTGTAATTGGTTGAAAGCCCCGCGCTGTGGCCGTCGCTGATTGGTTAATGACTCGCCCACTCTAATTACTGTTTACGGCGGCCATCTTGATTTGCTTCATAATACGCACGCACGCACGCACACGCAAACACACACACACACACGCACGCACATTTTTATTCGTCGTTTTTTGGTGTAAGAATGAAAAACTTGTGAAGAAATTAAGTTGTTTTTTTTATTATTTACAGTGCCAATACAGTGCCAATACAGTGCCACTCAGGGCCAGCGGGGAGGGTGGGGAGCACGCGCGCACGCACACAGGGTCACCGGCGGGAGAGTCAGTCAGTCAGTCAGTCCCCAACCACGGCGGTGATAGGAGGTGCGCTGCTCTCTCTCTCTCTCTCTCTCTC